>JBBPMA010000190.1:0-31021 GCA_038090075.1 Xanthoconium purpureum | reverse complement strand
AGCAAAGGTTTCCCAATGATCTTGAAGCAGTTCCAGAATAGGAATAGTTTTTCAAGTTGTAGGAGTGCCTTGAGAGGAAAAGAAAGATTGGGCTTCACAAGTTTCCTACAATATATAAGAAACATCAAATCTATAAGATGAATAAGAAGGTACCTTAAGTACTTCATGAATAAGAGAAAGCATCTCCCATTCATCCAAGGATATCTTGAAATTAGAATACTTCTTTCTTTTCAACTTGGGCACTTTGGAGCTAGCATCCACAGCCTTGAAGAAATTATTAGTATCTAAAACAATCAGATCATAGGCCTTACAGATTTATTGATGATAAGGCAGTTTATAAGATCATACATAGATCCCCATCTAGTTCTAATCCACTTGATCAGTTGCAATGGAGTTAAACCTTTCTCCTTGCAAACAGTTTCAAAGTAAGATTTGGCCTGAGGAGAAAGGTGAATCTATGCAAGATATTAGCTAACTGTTATATTGAAGGAAATATAAATACCTGATTGATAAGAGCCAATGCTTTTTCTAAGAGATCACCTGGATTAAAATCCTCCCCTTCCTCATCCAACTCTTCCTCAACTCCACCCTCTTCATTTTGCATGGCATTTATCCAATCACCATTGTTTTCATCACCAGCTTCAGTATTATTTGATGATCTCTTGAATTGAGAATTAGGATATATCTCTTGCAAAAATGCTCTTGCAGCCAAATGCAAAGCATGCTCCATATATCTGGAAATAATAGTTAGCCAATGTTGTAATCAACACAACAGCTCACCTGATATGACACTCTTTGGCAAGTCATTCTTTTCCCTGATGTGTACCATTAAACACATGTTCAAGAATCCTCATGGCCTTGTTATTTGTAAAAGCATTGTCTAAAGTCATCCATCCAACCTAAAACAATGGTTGAAATTTATATTCCAATAGATTCAAAGGCTTACCTTTCCAGAAAGACCATATTTCTGAACCACTTGAGTAATAATCTGAGCATAGTTGGCACCACTATGGTTCCCATCAACCTTAGTGAAGGCAAGAGTCCTTGCCTTGAGCTCCCACTTATTTGGTGTCTCTGAGGGAGCATCAATATAGTGGGCAGTAACAGTGAGATATGGGTTAAGGGCAGAAGATGTCCATGCATCAAAGATAATTGAGATTTGCCCTGGAATGGTCTAGAGGTGATGTTTAGCATAGCTCTAACAATGGGAATAAACTCACCTTCAAATCCTCTTTAAACCTGTGCTCTACATTTCCAGCCTTGACTAATATCTCCTTCCTAAGCTTTGTTCAATGAGGAATATCAGAGTCCTTCATCTTTGGGCACTGGTACTTGAGAAGAGCTTTGAATATAGTCTTGTCAACCACAGAAAAGGCCTATAAAATATGAGCTAAGTGTTCCAAAGTAGAAATAACCTTATCTGATCCTCTTGGACTACAAACTCCACAATATACTCCAATAGTCCCTTTTGGACCACTTGGCCACAGGCTGTACAAAGTTATCAAGGCTTGCCTGTGCCCCACCAATAGTTGAGGTTCTTTCATCAACTTCCCTTCTATCAGTAAGCACCATACTTGGGGGAATAGCCAAGTGATTGGGAGTAATACTGGCTGTCTTGCATTTGGCAAGATAGATCTTGCCATGGATATTTCATTTTCTGAAATAGAAAACATTAATCTACAGAAGACAGTATGCAAATATAAGGAGTCACCTGGCAATAGGTTTCCATAAAGTTGATACTCCTCCAGTAAACCAACACTCAGCCTCAGGGCATTGATCAACTCTAAAATGACTGGTCACAATATAAACAACAACACAATGGTTGTACTCACTTTCGACACACTTCACACCAATGACCACTCTGTTTTGTTCTGTTATCAATTTTCTGCTCCTTCTCCAAGGTGAAAATGGTGTGAATGTCCTCTGTGTGAGAATCCCAATCACAAGGAGCATGTTTTTGTTTGAACTACATGTGCACATTGTCATCAGGTCATTGAGGGAGAAGAGTGTGACATGTTGCACACATGTCATTGCTGTTTTTGTGTCATTGTTGATGAGCTGTCAAGGAAAGGAGGGGGCATGTTGAGGGGGAAAGAGGCAAGGGTGGTGAGAGGATGGGAGGTGGCAGCACAGTGTTGTGTGACATGTTGTGTGCAAATTGTTGCCATTGTCATGTCATTGCCATCGGGCTGTTGAGACAGTGAGAGAGGAGGAGGGAGAGGACATGGTGAATCCTGCCAGAGATGGATGTGTTGGTGAGAGGAAGGGTGGTGGCAGCACAGTGTGGCATGTTGTGTCATGTGCACATCATCACTATCATCATGTCATTCCCATCTGTGTTATTGCCGTCAAGAGGGCAAGAGAGAGGAAGGGAAGAGGAGGTGGTGATGGATGAGTTAGTGAGATGGTGTGACATGTTGTGTGCACATCATTCCTGTCATTGTGTCATTCCCATCTGTGTTATTGCCATCAAGAGGACAAAAAAGAGGGAGGGAGAAGGAGGCAGTGAAGGATGGGTTGGTGAGAGGAAGGGCAGTGGCAACATAGTGCAGCATGACATGTTGTGTGTGCATCATCACCATCATCATGTCATTCCTGTCTGTGTCATTGCCATCAAGAGGGCAAGAGGGAGGGAGGAAAGAGAAGGCAGTGATGGATGGATTGGTGAGAGGAAGGGCAGTGACAGCACAGTGTGGCATGACATGTCAAGCACGTCATTGCCATCAAGAGGGCAAGAGGGAGAGAGGGAAGAGAAGGTGGTGATGGATGGGTTGGCAAGATGGCATGACATGTTGTATGGGCATCATTGCTGTCATTGTGTCATTGCTGTTGAGCTGTCAAGTTATGTATCATCACCATGCCATTGCCATCAAGAGGGCAAAAGGGAAGGAAGGAGGGAATGGTGATGGATGCATTGGCGAGATAGCATGGCATGTTGTGTGCACATTGTCATCATGCCATTGCCATTGAGAGGGAAAGCAGGAAGGAGGGGAGAGGAGGCAGTGACAGATATGTTGCAATTCATTGAAGTGACAGGGTGAGTGAGGAGTGTTATGCGAGTCGACAGACTTGCGTCGAGGTCAAAAGTTCACTTACTCTGAGGGAGGTACTCACGAAGAGACACTGCATCCTCAAAGAAGTCTCAAGGTGAAAGGAACTGGGTCACAGTTCAGACGAACTGTGGATCGCAAGACTGACGCTGTGATTGCGCAGAACAAGAATAAGGAAGAGGTACAGGTTATGTGGGTATTTAAGTACTACTGCTTAGGTAAGAGGAAGCTAGTAGAACGTTGTGGAAAGTGGGGACACATGACTACTATGAGAGAAATAGTCAGAGAAGTATATAGTCCTGTTGATGAGATGACAAGTTAAAGAGGGAGAAGTATTGGAGAGGCGAAGATATTAAAGGTGAGTAAATAATGGGTCTTGGTCTTGTGGTAAGGAAAAAGGTTAATGTAGACTCATCGGATGATGCAGATGAGAAAGAAGGTATGGGTAAGAAAGATAATTGTAACATTACCCCCCTCGTACATTTGAGCTCCAGGCTCGAGATACCTAGATCTCCTATTCATTATCCACCAAGGTATTGAGGTCATCGTCATCTGAGTAAGATCCTCCATAAGTGTAGTGAGACTCAGGTTGGGTAAGCGGGTCGACTGGGCAGTTATCAACCACATGCCCTGGGGTGTTGCATCTTCTGCAGATCCAAAGGTTGCAGACATCGTCGGAGTGTCCCCATCGAAGACAAAGAGTACATTGGGTCTCCAGACAATGATGTGCCGCATGACCCAGTGCTGACTCCCTACAGGAGGGACAAGTGTACAAGGGACAGGAGAGTCCGAAGTGACCAAGATCTGAACAAATATAGCACCTGGTGTTGGGGGAGACGGGGCGAGAGGAGGTGACCAGGACCCAAGAGGTGGAAGAATGATCCATTGTCCGTCTGCAATCTGGATTCAGATGACATCGTTATCCTCTGCGGTAGGAGAGACAGGGCAAGAAGAGATACGAAGGGCTAGGGGGATAGGGGGAGGGGAGATAGTGGTGGGCTGGTTTATTCCAATCTGTTCAAGGTATCGTTGCTGTTCTTCATGGGAGAGGGTACCCCAGATGTGTAGGAAGGTGGGGTAGAGGGTAATACTTGGGAGCTCCTCCAGGTATTGGTGGAAGAAGTTGGTGACAAGGAGTTCGAGGACTGGACCTGGCAAAAGGGAGAGGGTAGTACGAAGAGGTGCTCCAAGTGACTCAGGTAGATCGATGGGGCAGGCCCTGAACAGTTGGAGTTGGGCGATTGAGATGTGGTGGAGAAGTTGGACAAGGGCCTGGCACTTGGTGTCGTGTTTGTAAGATGGGAGTCTCTCGATTTCACTAAGGATGGTGGGGGAGGCAATGGCAATGGTAAAGAGGGTGTGTACTCAAGAGGTGGCAAGAAATCTAGTGTCGATGGGGTGGGTTTTGGGGGTGGGTGGGTGAACAGGCGAGTAGAGCAAGGTGGGGATATGATATGGCATGGAAGAGAGGGGAGTTGGATCGGTTGTTGACTTCTGCGTCGAGCAAGGTGGTCAATGTATAGAAGGAGGCTAAGATTGGCGAAGAAGAAAAGGATGCAGAGGGCGAGAGCAATACCAAACCAAACAAAAGGGATGTCTCCAGGCTGCATACACAGGGGGGTACTCATGTAGAGATGCCTCGTCCTGTGGTGCTAGTAATGGATGGGGCAGCTGGGTTCTTTGCAGAAGCAAGAGTGTGTCCTGGCGTGGTCAAGTGGGAAGTTGTGGCGACAAAGGAAGTCAAGTTGGTATACTGTGAGTCCCAATAACCAGGGGATGTCAATGGGTCTGATGGGGGTGGAAAGGTCGTCGTGCTGGGGAATGAAAGGCATGTTGTTGTCTTTAAACTCCGGAGTTGGTGGGCCTTTTTGTATGTCGTGAGAATGTCCGATGCATGTCAGAGGTTGGATTCGGGTTCCCAGGTGTTTTCCGACGATGGATACCCTTTCCATGCGGTCAGGAATCTCCGTTGTCCAGCAGAGCCTCGATGTGAAATGATTTGTTCTACCTCATACTCTTCCTTGGAGGCAATTAGGTCAGGCGGTGGTTCCGAGAAGTTGGGGCCATGTGTTTCGGTTTCCTTGTATGGGGATAATAGCGAGGCATGGAAAACATCATGGATCTTCCATGTGGAGAGAAGTCGAAGTCGGTAGGAAAGTGGTCCTAGTATCTGAGAGATCTCAAACGGGCCCTGTCTTTTGGGTGCAAGTTTCCTGGAGGGGTAATTGAGGCAAAGGTGGGTGGCTTTCAACCATACCTTCTGTCCAACCTTTCATGGGGTGAAGTGTCAGAAGTTTCGTTCCTTCATGATCTGACGGGCCGTTTCATGTGCCGCTAGTGCTTCCTTTTGTGCTTCTTCTAACGCCAATAGTCAGGTTTCCAAGGCGGGGATGAAGGTCTTCTCCAAAGGGGGATATGCCCGTGGTTCGTATCCATAGAGAAGGGAGAAGGGTGAAACTTTGGTAGAGCTGTGTGGGACCGAGTTGTGATGAAACTCAGCTATGGGAAGGAAGTCTGACCATTTCCGAGGGTTATTGGTGCAAAAGATGCGAAGGTATGTTTTGATTTCTTGGTTGGCGCGTTCGGTTTGTCCATCCATTTGCGGATGGTATGCAGTGGACAGTTTGACATCGTAGTGGAGGAGTTGAGCCAGTTCTCTGGTGAAGGCTGATGCAAATTGGGGGCCTTGATCTGAGATCAGGGAATCATGAAGTCCAAATCATTTGAAGATGTGTGAGACAAAAAGTCAGGCAACACTGGTGGCATCTATTGTTTTGGAGCAAGGCATGAGAATTACCCCCTTTGTAAGGCTGTGGTCAACCACGACCATCAATGAGTCATGTCTGTTGGAAGAGGGGAGATCTGTGATGAGGTCAACAGAGAGTTGTTTGAAGGGGAGGTTACAGGATGAGGAAATGGGCATTAGTGGGGGGCAAGTGGGGTGGTGGTTGACTTTGTTTTGTTGACAGGTCGTGCAGCCAGACACGAATGCATTAACAAATGAAGAGAGACCTGGCCACCAGAAGTCGCGTTCCAATAATGCTTTGGTGTGGAAGCGTCCTGCATGTCCTGTGGTGGATGATTCGTGTATGGATTTCAGGATGGTTTGTCATTCGTGTGGGGGAATGTACATTCAGTTTTTGAAGTAAAGATGCCCATCCGTCATGTGCCAGTCATCCTTGGAGGAGTGAGGGAATAAGGAGGATCCCTGTTGTAGGTTCTCAAGAGCTCGGAGAACTAGGGGATCAGATTGGGAGGAAGACCTTATTTTTTGCGCTAGGGCAAGATCCAGGGCATTGATGACAACTGGTTCTGGGCAGATGGATGCGTCCATGTTGTCCTGTGTGGTGTCGACATGATCATGTCGAGAGAGTGCATCCGCTGGGCCCATCTGCGTTCCTGGGGTAACCTGCCACCGCAAGTCAAAATCCTGTAAGAATAGGGACCATCTGGCCTGTCGTCTAGATAGTTTTCGCGGGTCCTTGATATAAGAAAGGTTTTTGTGGTCGGTGATTATGGTAACTGGGTGAGGGGTTCCTTGTAGGTATTGTTGCCATTCCTCCAGAGCCAGGATGACTGCCAGAAGTTCTCTATCATAGATGTCATAGTTTCATTGGGTGGAAGTGAATGTGGTTGAGTAGTAGGCACAAGGGTGGAGGTCAGAGTTTTCATCTGATTGCATGAGTACCGCTCCAGCAGCTAACAAGGAGGCGTCTGTCATGATGGTAAAGGGGCGGGTGACATCAGGAATTCGTAGGACAGGAGTGGAGGAAAAGATTTTTTTGAGTTGTTCGAAGGCGTTTTGTCGTGACTACGTCCAGTTCCAGGATTCCCCTTTCTGGGTGAGTTGATTTAAGGGGGCGACAATGTTGGAGAAGTCTGGGATGAATTTCCTGTAGAAGTTGGCAAAGCCCATGAACGATCGGATTCCCTTGACAGAAGTGGGGGGCCTTCACTTTTCGATGGCTTCAAGTTTCTTTCCATCCATCTCGATTTTGCCTTGTCCAATGATCATCCCCAGGAATTCCATACATGGGGCATCAAAAGTACATTTGGAGAGTTTGATTGACAGCCTGTGTTCTCTGAGTCTCTGAAGTACTTGTCTCATCCGCCTATGGTGAAGGGGGACGTCGTCCTTAGTGTGAATACCCAGGTCATCCATGTAAATCTTTAACCATCTCTCCCGAATCATATCCGTGAAGATGTGATTCATGAACGCCTGGAACGTAGGCGGGGCATTACAGAACCCGAAGAACATGACTGTTGGTTTGAACAGGCCCAAGGGAGTGATGAATGCAGCTTTTCACTGGTCCTCCTTCCGGATGCGAATGTTGTTATATCCCCATCATATGTCAAATTTGGTGAACAGAGTGGAGGATTTCATGTCATCAATGAGTTCTGGGATGAGAGGAAGAGGATAGGCATTTCGGATGGTGTGGGAGTTCAGATAGTGATAGTCTTGATAGGGGCGGAGGGTTCCATCTTTCTTGGGTATGAAGAAGAAGGGAGACGCTTGGGGTGATTTCGAGGGTACTATCCTTCCTGTTTGGAGATGTTCCTTGACAAATTCCTCGCAGGTCTCCATTTTCGCCGGATTTAGGGAGTATATCTTCGCTATTTTGGGGGCAAAATCTGGATGAAGTTCAATGGTGTGGTCGTAGGGGCGATGTGGGGGAAGTTGGTCATGTGTCTTTTCGGAAAACATGTCTGCGAAATCTCAACACCATTCAGGGATAGGGGGTTCTTTTGTTTCAGCGGTTTGTGCAATCTGGGTGGAAATGGTGGTTCGTCCAACGACTTCTCCTTTTAGCCAGGTCTCTCGTTTGTTTAGTCGCTTGGAGATTTTGCAGTCTACATCCAGTCCAAGCCATCAGAGAAGGTATTGTTGTGGGATGTGATCCGTCAATGAGGGGTGTGGGGATCTGGGGAAGGAGATGGTATTGGCCCTCCAGTTGATTTTAGGATTCCATTTGCACAGCCAGGGCATCCCAAGTATGATTTGTCGTTGTCCCAAACTTAGAACCATTACATCCATGGTTTCTTTCGATTGGGGGAATAAGATGTCGGTGTGTGCTTTCCAGCGGATTGTTCCTTTGGCATTGGTTGTTCCATTCACATTGTAGGCAAGGATGGGCTTTGGAAGATGCTTTAGGGGGAAGTTTGCCTTGGTTAGGAGGCCGATGTTGATGAAGTTTCCAGTGGCTCCACAGTCGATGATTGCTGTGGTTTCAACGATTTGTGTTCCGGTAGCTAATTTGATGGGAAGACGAATGGTTTGTTCATTGGGCAAAGCTACTAGTACATGGGCTAGGTCATGGGAAGGTGACGTCGAGGCGCCTTCCCGCTTCAAAAATCCTCTTCAGAGGAAGGGGTGTCAAAGGTGGTAGCAACTGCTATATCCTCTCTCAGCTCCTCATAACAAAGTTTCAAGGTTCGAAGAACTTCCTCTTCACTTCTTCCCTGGGTTTTCAAGGTTTGGACATAAGCATCTATAGGGGTGATGGGAGCAGTGGTGGCAGTAGTAGGGATAGAGGTATCAGTGGAGCGAACTTGTTGGGAGTGATGGTTGGGTGTTTGAGGTTGGTTTTGGGAGGATCCCTTATAGGTGTTGCAGTGGTCCACATTGTGTCCCTTTTTGAAACATTTGAAGCAAAGACCTTCCCGAATGCATCAAGCACGTTCCGGGGGGGTGAGTTTCTTGAGACATACGAAATCCACGTCCATGGCATCTGGGTCTCAGGCAGAACGTGAGGAAGATGAAGACGAGCGACCAGGGTCATGTCCTCCTCGAAGATACACATCTTCTGGGTGTGGAAATCTCGAGCTTTGTCAATCCATTCCTGGATTTTAGTAGGGGGGGTCGACATGGAGAGAATCATGGTGGAGATTTGGGGATCTAGTCCGGTAGCAAAGCATGCTATGGTCTCTTTAGTATCCCCCATTTGGGCTTTAGCGGCGAGGGTCTGGAACTTGGTGATGTAAGTTTGGAAACCATCGTCGACAACCTCTTTACCGTCCTCCATCTTTCTTTTCTCTTTTTGTTGTCTGAGCTTGTATAACCTGTTCCGAGATGTCTCCGCCAAGTCATAGGGGTATAGAGTGGATGCGAAATTTTCCGCTAATTTGTCAAAGGTCTTTTCCACAGGAAGGATGGTGGTATTGGCCATCTTGTCATACCATATTTCAGCGAACTGAGCTCCTCGTCCTGTGCTCATTTTATTAAGGGTAGTCATGATTTTTTTGCTGTCATTGGGGTAGATGGAAGAATTAATGGCAAAGTAGGCTTTTATTGCCTTCATCCATTGGATGGCATCTTCTGGATCTCCTGAGAAGTTGGCAGGGAGTGCCGCTTTTAATTCTGTGGTTCTGGTCATAGTAGACATTGGGTTGGCAGGGGGAGCTGGGGGGTTGGTTGGGGCTGGGGGTGGTGGAGGGAGAGGAGGTAATGTCGTCGGATTTGCAGGGGCAGAGGGGGCGGCAGGGCCAGAAGGAGCAGGTGGCGCTGGCGGGGCAGGGACAGGGGGAGCTATTGGGGTGCTTGAGAATGCTGGGAGGTTCACCAGGGCGCTAGATGAGCTGGTCAAGGGTATTGAGAACGCTGCAGGGGAGCGTTTCCTAGGTGATGGTTGGAGTGCTGGGTTGAGGAAGGGTTTTCCTGCTGTTACTCATTTTCCAGGAGATGGGAGCGTTGGTAGCTCAGGGGATAGACTGAGTTCAACCAGAGATAGTCTCTGGGGGGTAGTTGCTAGGTCTAGGGGGTTCTGGGTGTCCTGGGATGTTCCGGTTTCTTCCGGATCTTTGGGAGCTCGAAAAATTCCCTTAGGGTGTTGAGGAAAAATCTTGGATGGGCTGAGGTGGTCCTACTCCTAAATAGAAGGGACAAAAGGTTATTCTTGTTCTTTTGTTACGCGAGTTGACAGACTTGCATCGAGGTCAAAAGTTCACTTACTCTGAGGTACTCATGAAGAGACACTGCATCCTCAAAGAAGTCTCAAGGTGAAAGGAACTGGGTCATGGTTCAGATGAACTGTGGATCGCAAGACTGACGCTGTGATTGTGCAGAACAAGAATAAGGAAGAGGTACAGGCTATGTGGGTATTTAAGTACTACTGCTTAGGTAAGAGGAAGCTAGTAGAATGTCGTGGAAAGTGGGGACACATGACTACTACGAGAGAAATAGTCAGAGAAGTATATAGTCCTGTTGATGAGATGACAAGTTAAAGAGGGAGAAGTATTGGAGAGGCGAAGATATCAAAGGTGAGTAAATAATGGGTCTTGGTCTTGTGGTAAGGAAAAAGGTCAATGTAGACTCGTCGGATGATGCAGATGAAAAAGAAGGTATGGGCAAGAAAGATAATTGTAACAGGTTGGCCACATCTGGAGGGAAACGGTGTATCGTGTCCAGATCAAACAAAGAAATTTGGGTGAACCTACCAGAGTGCTTGTCAGTGACTGGATTGCCTAAGGGTTGTCAAACTCACCTGTGGTTGAGTGTGTCAATATTACGAGGATCAACAGTATATATTATTTGGAACAGATGTTTCACAACTAACTTGAGAACACCATACTCAAATTCATGCATCAGATCTACAACCAGCATTGGATACAGTTTGAATCCCAAGGGTGATAGTTGCTCACAAAAAGAGTTCTGAGAGGTGCTGTAAGGTAGCTGGCAGAGATAAAGAGGATTCTTACCAGTGTTGGAACAAGAGATTGTTCTTTGAGAATGGTTTCTGCTGTCGTACCCTTCAAGGGCTGGCCAAGCACATAGATTGCATGTCACACAAGTTTAATCTTGTCCTATAAGTAGGTTCTGGCTTGGGACAATCTAGCAGTAAGGTCCCTGAGAAATCCAGTGCAATAGAACATCAAGCTGGGTATCAGGCAATGGGGACAGGGCAAATTGCCTTTGTCCCGAATGGTGGCAAGGATGACCCTTCGAAGCAATCAGTATCTTGTTGTCAAGCATGCACAAAGCACTTACTTTTCCAGATAGTCAGCCAAATAAGTGAAAATTCTGGGGTATACTCTCCTGGTGATCCCGTCAAAGCATTTCATGACAATTCCATTTTTGTACACCTTGATGAATTCATTGTTGAGCAATATCCTCCAGATCACATGAACAAGTTCTCATTTGCAGTGGGTGAGAAGGTCACGGTTGTCTTTCTTGCTGGTTATTGAGGATAAAAGGTTCTTAATGGACTGTGGAAGCTAAGCGATTGGATGAGACCTTGCAATCAGGCTAGGAAAAGGCATTTCAACTTACAGAGGGAATAAACGCAATTGGATGACAGCACCCAGATTCTGGGTTGGATTGAGCATATTTGAAGAGGTTGCTGAAGAAAAGATAAATGGGCCATGCAGACACATGCCCAAACTGTGTGAGTCAAGTCAAATCAGACCAGAACATCAGGCCAGCAATCACCCTTTCCAACTTGCAGCCATTGTCTCTTCTCTGCTTCATTATCTCATCATGGGCTTGGTTCCACACATCCAAGGTGTACAGTTCATTGTAAACATGCTGCTCATGACCAGTGACAGGAGATTTCCAGAGCCTTTTAAAAGGTGTGAGATGGAAGCTCTTGGATGATGCCTCTGCAAATACTGCTTGCACAACATCGAGGATTGGCCTGTAGCAAAGACTGCCCACAGGGAATGTTAGCCCATTACCTTCCTTCTTCTTCTCCCTGGTAGGTACTGAAATCTCGATGGTGGTCTGTTTCCACCTGTCGATTCTGAATACATCTTTAGGTGGGATTGACTTCTCAGCAGCGTTGAACTGTGCTGCCTCCCTGGAGGTGTCAAACCTTGACAAGTCTGCAATGTTGAAGTCGGAGGCTTGGAGGACCTCATGGACTAGTCAAGTAACCTCTGAATTGGACTTGAGACTGCTCCTTGTGGTTTTCCATGACATGAGGTGCCAAATCGACATATTGAACCAGGGCCAAGGTGGGGAGTAGTCACTACACTTGGACCGGCCCTCTGTGGAGCTAGAGATAATGGGCTGGGTCAGTTGAGACAGCTCATCTGTGGAGAGGAATGAGTCGGGGTCATGCGATGGGTGATGGTGGTAAGCATGCGTGATGCTAAACCTGTTAAACTGCATCATAAAGGAATCCCACACATGCAAAAACACACATGGGATGATCAATGAGGAGGCTGGCTGGGGAGCGACTGCAGGCAACAAAGGCTCAGGCAGCAAGTCTTGAAACCTTGCAGGTAGTCGCCAATTATAAGGAGGAAGGGGTTGTTCAGGGTTTGCAATCTCCAGGGCATTGTGTGTCAGTTGCAAGGAAGGTTTGGCAGATACGTCATGTGTAGACTGTGGTGGGGCGGGAGCCTCTTGAATATTGGCATGTGGTGGATGACTCAAAGTTCCCTGAAGGAAGTATGAGTTTGAGCTGATAATCACAGATGTTCACAGCAATGGCAGCTGCCCTGAGTGCGAACAAATTATCGAATGTCTCACATGGTGCATTTGTGTTGATGTGCACCCACAATTCTGGCTTGGATTCGAAGACCCAGTTTAAGACAAGTCAATGGAGTGTTCCTGCAGTGAAATAATCCTCCCCTGGAGATGCTCAGAGGAATGACAATGTGTCCAGTAGAGTTTTGACCTTTTCGGCAACAGTAAGTTGCGATGGCTGGCCATGCTGCGCTTGAAGGAGTGAGAGAGCATACAAGAGTGAGATGTCCTTCCAAGGATGCAGGAGCTCATTAATAAGTCATACCACGTCTTTTTGCATCATCTTAGGTTGCTTGATCTCTGCACCTCCTGCCACACTCTTAATCCCTTGTTTGATGGCATCCTTGATATTCTGATCACAGGTGTTGCTGTTGTGGAACATTTCCCCACTTTGGACCATCACCTTTACCAGCTTGTTGCAGGCATGTTTGACTGCTCTAGTCTTCTCATTGTTGGTTAAGGTGGCAGTGGCTTGGATGGTGGTGTGATGGGTTGAATGACAGGTGTTGGTGTAACAGGAACACTGCGGAGGAACTGACTCTGCCTCATTGGATGTGTGTGGTAGGGTTGGTGGGCATTGGAAACAACTGATCAGAAGAGGATCGAGCTGGACACTGTGCTGGGATGTATGTGTTGCAAAAGTGTGCATGTCTTGATAATTGTTATGGATTTTGTGCCCCTTGACAACATCCCATCTTTTTCCCTTGTACCATGGGATGACCTCTCCCTCCTGCTCAGCAATTTCCTTGTCCCGTATGCCACCCCACTTGATGCCTGGACCCCACCATCCCATTTTGGTTCCTCTCTTTAGATTCCATGCATGGTTAGGCTTCTATCTGCCATGCATAGATCTCGCTGTCCTATCAGCACTCCACCTTCTGAATATATCTCAGTCTCTTTCCATATCTGTCTTGGCTCTCCATACGTTCCATACCTTTTTACCTTTCTGATTCTGCAGTTTCTTTGCAACACAGAGTTCCATATCCCTTTTGGAACAGATCTCTTCTGGTCTCCTGTATGACTCTCCTTTCTGCTCTTCTTGTGGCCCTCCACCTCTTCTTTTAGACTCAGAACCCCTATGGGCTTCCGCTTTCCACTTATGCCACCATTCTGTCTTGGTCCATGCACTCCCTCTAGAGGTATATAAACCCCTCCATGTATGCTGGGATTCTCCAGCTAGTTCTACACATTTGCATTGTAATCTAGTCCATTCCAAGGTTTCCTTTCAGATCCCTTGAGATCCTAGTCACCTCACAGTTGAGGGACCGCTTGCATTCACACCTAGTCTGTGTGCTTCACCCAATCAACAACCTACTTATAGGTTCATCAAGTATCATCCCAAGGCAATACTCTTGTCCAGGAAGGCCCTGCCAATAAGCCCTTGCCTGCTAGGCTACACCAATAAGACCTATCGGCCACTTTACCAAACCTCACTGGGTGGTAGTTCCAGGAGTACCATGGAATACTAGAAAGCAATGCTCGACATAACAATAATCTTGAAAATGCTGGACGCCATGCTGAGGTGGATAACCTTGAAAAAGCTGGATGCCAGTGGCAGGACTGATCACTTGCTGGGGAGTATACATTGGAAAAACATCTGTATCTTGATGATCTTGGAAAGAATGCTGGTGGAGGGGAGGGTATTGTGACTCAAATGGGTCGGACTCAGAGTTGCTGGGATGGAAGTATTGCTTGCTGACTGGGTAAGTCTGTAGCAAGTGTCAGCAAATCCAATATACAGCATATAACTTACTTATAGGCTATTGATCACCACTCAAAGAATGCTGGTGGAGTGGGGGGTATTGTAACTTGAATGGGTTGGACTTAGAGTTGCTGGGATGGAAGTATTGCTCACTGATTGGGTAAGTCTGTGGCAAGCATCAGTGAATCCAACATAAAGAATATAACTTACTTACAGACTGTTGATCACTGCTCAAGTGGGTATCATCCTCATGAAACACCAATGGCAGGTAGTCAGCAGAGGCTGGCATGGTACAATAAAGAGGCTTGATGTTGAGAGGACAATGGGGCAGAGAACACAAGGCACACGTGAACAGATACAAGGGATGTATATTTGGATACAACAGGCATAAAGTGGGTTAGGGGTTACACATGCAACAATAAATACCCAATGAGCTTATTGGCCAGGGTGTTGAGACAACCCATCTGAGTTATCTTTGTCATCACAATCTTCATCATCACAGTCTTCATTGTCACAATCTTCCTCAGAAAAGACCTTATCACCTCCACTATCTTCACCCAACCAATGTGAGCCCTGTGGACCAACCAGATCCTGCAACTGAGCCACATGTGACTTGGCAAGGGTCAATACGACAAGCTCTTCCACATGGGCATTCCTATGGTACTCTTGGCTGCTGTCAAGTTCCACTAGGCCACACATACCAAGTACTTGGTCGAGGATATTGAGGGATGTCCCACTAACAGCAAGATTGCCATTATTCTGGTCACATGTGGTGGACAGAAAGGCTTGTTGCCATTCTGTATATTTGATTTCCGCTGTGGTTAGGGCAAGCTGTAGTGCAAGGCAGTCATAATCTGCCCATTTGAGGTCAAGTGCAGACAATAAAATCCTGTCAGGCATGGCAGGAAGTGTATTGACAAACATATCTCTGCTCTATTTTGCATGTAAGATGGACAGCTGATTGAAGTGATAATACAACATACCTCTTCTACCCCATCAACCATTAAATTGGTGGGGGACATTATTCCAAACGATCATGCTACATAAAGCAGCCCAGGGAGGACATTTCCACTCCTGGGAGTATAAGGCTGATATCATTGCTTCTGGACATTTGAGAAATGGATCTCAAGGCTAGGATCCTGTTTGTTGGGGCGTCTGTACATGGGAGAAGAGGGAGAGTTGAGTGAGAAGTGATGTGAATGAGTGACAGTGTCCAGAGTAGACATGCTTCTGATACTTGGAGACTGTCTGATGCAGCCGTTGAGTGAGAACTTAGGCTTGAAATGTGGAGGCTCAATGACTAGACTACTGTCTTTGGGACTAGATATAGAGGATGAAGTTGCAGAGTCAGCCAATGAGGTCAAAGAAGAGCTGGAAGATAGATGGCTTGTGTCACTGAGGGGCATAGTATGCACTATAGTGACTACATACAAAGTTGAGCCACCATGTGTTGTCAGAGTGAGTTACTGGGTTTAAAGTCCAATCAATTTCCCACAACTACTACTAACCCATCCTCAACCTCCTCAGCCCAATGAACATCCTCGCAGAAGCCCTCGCACAGATGCCAGATAAGTGACCCAGGCCATGCTCCCTCTGTCCTCAAAATTGCTGCCATGCACCATTGCACAGATGCTGGACATGCCTCTTCAAGTTTACCCCCCCCATCCCTGAGACAATGACTCACTTGCCCTCTGTCCTCAACCTCAGCCAAATGAACACCCTTGTGGAAGCCCTCGCACAGATGCTGGATGCACCTTCAAGTTCACCCCTCCCATCCCAAAGGTGGCTTTGTGCCCCTCAACCTTCTCTGTGGTTGACTCTGTATTGCCCAGAGAATGCTTTTGGACTTTGTGTCCATAGGGTCGCCCCATTGCCACCTTGTATCATGTGACAGTGGGGTTGAAGACCCTTTGAAGTGGTTTCCACTTTCTCTTGCTGGCCTTCCTCAAGATTTCTTCTCTTGTTACTCTGATGCCACCCCTTCTTCCCTCTATGGCATACAATTTTGCTATGATATACACAGGTATAGTACTTATGGCATTATTTTCCACTCAACACGCATCCACTCCACACGCATCCCTGCTGGTTACCAATTGTATCCACCTCTGCGTAAGTATTATACTAATCTCACTCCCATGGTAAGGACTGATAATCAAGGGCTCATTTATAGACGGAAGTGATGTCCTCTAACATCGTAGGGCGCTCCACAGTAGTAACTACAATGAAGGTTAGTGTAATTCCAGAAGCATAATTGATGATACTTACTGCTGTTCTCTTTGCGCCAGGCAATTATGCACTCTGCATGCAGCCAGAAATTGCCACTCAACTCCATCAACCAATTGCTTGCTCAGCAGAGTAGAACTATTCATGAATTGTCTAACCTGCATTTGAGCAGATTCCTGATTACCATAGGTTGGCCATTAATTTCATCCAACCACAGTAAAATCAGCTTGAAACTTTGACACTGAAGCAGTGACAGCAAAGTGTGAGTGGCCATGCAACTCATTTTCCAGGTCATTGACAGGTGTGTCAAGCAGTTTAAATGCTGGAACCTGCTAGCAATTGTGTCCAAAGCCCAGTGGGTGGTCAGATCCAGATGCATAACACAATGGAATGTGGTTGTGTCCAGGAGATACATGAAGTGCATTTGAAAAAAAAGGGCAGGATCGAGTAAGAGATACCTCAGGTATGTAAGATTATTGAGTGCATTGATGATGACATTGAATCAACAAAGGCTGTTACCTCCCCCATGGAGGATGAGGTTGATCAGACAAGGGCAGCAGCAGAGGAGCATTGCAACAGTGCCAGGGGGGATGGACATGCCAATGTGAAGGTAGAGGACAGTTTTCAACCTTGCAGTGAGTGAGTATAAGAGGCTCCTTGCATGGGCTTCAGACAAGATGCTGATTTTTCTGTAAAGGATAGGTTCAATCCTTCATAGGAAGAATTTCAGCTCCACATAAGATAGCAGCCTGGAGTTCTTACCATTGTCTCATGTGACAGGCCACCTGCATATAGTTGGCCAGGTCATGTGGTTTTCTGCTCGCTAGTAGAAAAACTACTTGCTCCAGTTCATTGGGCAGATTCATCCTGCCAATATTGGAAACAGTGACCATGAGCAATAATGACTGGCAGTGGATGGTGGGGGCAATGAAGTGGACCTCTGGAGTGTAAGGGGGGGCTTTATTTCATCTTCGATGATGTATCATGTTAAGATATACAGTGGAAGGATTGCAGACATCAGCTTGCTGCAATATCTGCCACCCCTGCAATCTTACCAACTAACTGAAAGATTTGTAAGTAACAAGTGACCCTACAGTGCGGACAATGGTCTCAACCTCCATCCAGATATCTTTCAGATCTTAGCATAACACCCCTTATGTGATGCTAAGATGGCCACTTCCCTTTGTGGTCGACTTGGATATGGCCATGTCCAAGCCATGGCATAGTGTTGTCCGGCAGATTAGTACACCTCCGTTTCTGGATGACAAGTGGAAGCTTTGGTGTGGCCATGGCCAAGCCATGGTGTGAGATTACCCAGGAGATAGACTATATTATCCCATGTCTTGTCATTGCTGCAGGGTGGGCAGATGGGAAGGTTTAATTCTATCCAATTGCTTCACTTGTCACGTCATTGACCCATTGTCAGGTTAGTATTCTTACATACCACCACATTCATCACCTCAAGTTATAAGTACCACAGAGTCAAATGGTCATGTATGCATTTGCCCCACTCTGTTTTGCCTCTGCCTAAACAATGACCAGTGTAACTGTCTCCTCCCAGAGCCTCAACCCAACAGCATCCGGTGCAAATGACTCCTTCCAAAATGTCGACCCTGCTATCTTGATGCAACAGATACAACATCTAATCTCGGTGCATGACTGTATCCTGAAATCTGGGAACCAGGAGAGCAAATCGCAGAGTATATTTTAATCATTCTATGTATCCATTGATTGACATTTCCTTTGGTAGAGAAAATTTTCGCAGTAAAAGTCGTATCATCAAATGCCTTGTGTCTCTCCACAACACTATTGACATGTTAGCAGAGGCTGACCAATGAGCCCATGATGCTAATGCGGTTGTCACAGCCAACCACACACACCAGTTCATGATATAATGAATTGCTTATCAGCACTGTTGACAGTGCATCCTAGGGAGAACCATCTGTACAGGTCCTACCTGGAACTACTACAGTGGATTCCCTCTTTTTGTGACATTCCACCAACTGACCTGCCCGATGCTATATGACAGGTGAGAGATCCATTTCCTTTGGCTTTGTACAATGGGACTGAAGAAGACTTAGCTCAGATAAGGTGCTGACAGCAGCCATGCTGACAATACCCACAGGCTAAAAGTACTGGTCGTCAACTGGCTCATGCACAGCACTCCAAGACCTGAACACCCCTCAGTGCAGAAGATAAGACTGGGTGAGGCTTCTACAATGACACGACTGGACACCATTTGTGTCCAGTTGACTATGACTGGAACAATACCAGGTAAGTGATTTCTGTGCTGACATGTTTCAGAACTAACAACCATAATGATATAGCCAACGACAGAAGATACGTGAGTTTCATCCCAACTATCTTGTCACTGCCCAGTCTTGGCCAGCATTTCTATATGCTGGTGGCCAGTTTGATCCCAACAACCCTGACAATGGCCTGTTCAAGGGCAAAATCTTAGAGAAGGTGAGTCCTGCATCATGAAAGCTTACATTGTTGCTGATTCTCTATTCCAGGCCTTCAAAGCCATTTTTGTTTCTCCAAGTGCCGCAAAGGCCTTAAACAATGAGAGCCCCGAGGGACCCTCTTTGATGAGACATCATTGAGGCAAAAAACAGACATGGGCTCACGTGGCAAAAGGGGTAGGTATGAAGATAGTTGAGCCATGTGCCATAGCCTATGTGGCTTGCCAGGTAAGTCGATTACTTGGCGCTGACATTGATTATGATGCCAATTGATCATTGGACTGCCTGTAGGTTTGTTTTGCCCTGTCCTCTGTTGGTTTGTGGGCAATTGCCAATGGTGTGTTTGACACCCATGAGTTCTATGAGGCGATAGTGGAATGGTTCAAGGAAACCAGGACCAAGGAGGACAAAAAATTAGTGGGTGATCTTTTGTTGTGATGGAGCAGGCAAGTCCGTCAGCTGTCTTGCATCATAGTTGGCACTAATTGGAAAGTGCAGGAGGGTATTCAGGCCAACATTTGCTTTTCAAATTGAGCAAGACCATTCTGCTCAGAGGTCTGTGGTGAAGTCACTGAAGTCATGCTGCATCACTACTGATAGCCCAACTGTCATATAGTTCAATCAGTGTACTGCTTGTGGTCGAATTATGGATTGCATCCATTGGGCATTATCATATGGTCAGCACTGAAGAAGGGGATATGTAAAATTCTCATTTGGTTGCCACTACTCTCTGTCTAATAGGCTTTTTCCTTCATAATCATGTGGTTGAGAATTGCTCATCATCACATGACAACATTGGCCAGTGTCCATGAACATACCAGTAGTCAAGTCAGGAAACTCTGTTTTTACAATGCACATGTTATGTGCATCCCCCTTCTTGACCCTTATTCAAAGTTAACCTCAAGCTGACTGTATTACAGAGATCTTTGCAACTCTTGCCAACTTGAGTCTTGGCTTACTGTCCAACACTCATTCTCCACAGGACCTACTATTATAAGGGATACCTCTGGCCCACCAAAGCAATAAACCTTGGTCACCCTCATCAAGCCATGTGATATGTGCATTTAATAGCTGTCAGATACTTATTTTCCAGAGGACCTACCATTATAAGAGGTACATAAACTGACTAAGCTTGGGCACTCCCATCAGGCTGTGTGATCTTTGTCATTGCTAACTGTTCAATACTCATTTTCCAAAAGACCTACCATTATAAGGGGTACATAAAATGATAAAGCTTGAGCACTCCCACCAGACTGCATGATCTTTGTTATTGCTGACTGTCCAATACTCATTTTCCAGAAGACCTACCATTATAAGGCCTTATCATAAAATCATGAAAGTCATGATGAACTAAGATACTATGGTGTGATGTAAATATGGCTTATGTAATCAGTAAATACCATATATGGAATAATTCCAACAGAAAAGGCAAGAAAAGGGAGCATGTATGAAGAGCAAGAAGGTGCAAGACGCAAAGTAGTTACAAAGTAGATGCAAATAAATCATGTCAGCACATATCTTATCAGTAAAATCTATTTACTCCCTTTCTCACTAACATCATGAACACTGACATCAAAGAGCCTGTTGTCAAGATCCTTGGCGATGTGATCTATCTCCAGGTGCATGGAGTCAATACAAGCTGGTCAACATATAAATTTACAGTTGATGTGGGTGCTCCTGGATGCAAGGTGAGGTCATTATATGTGTTAAGGTTACTAAATAATTTCTGTAGACTATAGTCTTTCGGTTGATAAATGACACTCAACCAAACAATTCCTCTGTTGATCAGCAAGACTTGAACCCATTGATTGAGCAGGAACAGATGGAGCACAAGATTCCATTCAAACTTGAACCTGATGACAGCAAAGATCAAGCCACTTTTACTGATCATCCCAAAATTGAACCTGATAATGATGCAGAGCGCAAGGCTCTTAATCCTGATGGGACAATCTACAGGTATGATTTACACAACTATGCATATACCCTCACTAACACAGATCAAGCAACATTTTCACATCAGAGGTGAGCACCCTAACCTGATTTACTCACAATGAACTGGATGATATCAATCCACGGGAAGCCCTTGTTGTATCATCTTTTTATGTGCATCCTTGAGTTGAAACCATCAAAGAGATTTGTGCCAGGCTTGGGATTAAGTTGCACAAATACCTGTAGAGTTGCTAGAGTAAGAGTGTATAATGATCCGAGGCATATGTCATGTACAGTATGAGTGCATCATGTTCTGAACCAATTACTCAACATTACCAGTATTTCCCTTGTCATCTTCATCCTCACTAGCTTCAGCAACACCAGTAAAATGTGTGAGATCCAAACCAGGCTTTTCTACCATGAAAAAACAATCTTCAACACCATCTTCTGTTTGATGTTTGTGAGGCACCATAGCAATAATGCTAATGATATCCTGAACAGGAATTGCATGAATAGAGTTGAGCTGAATGTAGGGGAAGGAACAATATGGTGGGATAGTTTGAGGAAAGCCTGGTCTGGCAAAGAAAAGAGATGAACAAGCACAAGGTTCGAAAATCTCCAGGCATCATTGGCTTCACCCATGTCATTGATGTCATCCACAGCTTGACTGATGCGAGCGAAATAGAGGACCTCACCCACTTGAACATCTCTATTAAGAAGGAACTATAGTGGGTCAAGTGAATCAAGTAGAGAACTCCTTGATGAATGAGCTCACCTTAACCATATGAGATACACAAAGATTGTGAGCTGGAATCAGTCTCTCTTTCCATGCACAACGAACAATTTGACCATTGGAAAGAAGTAAACATGCCCATTGTTTGATGCAGCTGAGCATGTAGTCTGGACCCATAAACTCCTGGACAGCCACACAGATTTCTTGGGAAGGGTCAAGAAAGTTCTTGTCTCATTTGTGAAGGAGGACATAACCATTACCAAGGTCTGCAGAACCACAAGGAAGCAAGGGGTTGGGTTTTAGAGTGGGTAGGAAAGAAAGAAGTGCATTGATGTGAGCAATTCTGATTCCCTGTTGCATGAAATTGGCCTGATAGTTCAAAGGCTGTCACATATCTGTCTTGACATTACCAATGGTCCATTCCATTGTCCACTGAGCATAGCAGATAGGAGGACCTTTGTGGATAGTTTCAGCAGCAAGGTGGATGACTTGATGTATACAAGGATGAATGAAGTGGAGTTGGTCAGCATGTTGTTGGTAGTAAAGGTCTTCAAATTTGGTTCCCCATTCAGCTAACAATGTGTGGGCAGCACATACATCCTCATGGAAGATGTGATACTGGCATAAGATCTGAATCCTCCTGATGAGTTTGCAGAAGTTTTGCCAGTATTCCAGAGGCAGGATGTCGAGTAGCAGGGCAGGAGCAAGACCAAACATGTAGACCTGGAATTCACAGATCTTGTAATCTGTATTGAGTTTCTCAGTGTGGGCAGACATGAAAGGAACCAGGAAAATATGCTCCAGAGATGTCAACAGCACGACCATGTTTCTTCCATACATCAGTGTTGTGTAAGACAGCCCACTGCCAGGTACCAATTTGATTGGTTGGAATGCACTTATGTTCTCCTTGCCACAATAGTAGGATATTTTCATTCAGATTGCTAAATAGGTGCATGATGTTAGCTATTAGACAATTGGGAACACCTAGCAAACATGTTGGTTTGAGTCCTAGTAGTAAAGGCGGTCTTGTAATCCCAGTTTCTAACTGACATGCATCAAACTGAGCTTGGTTTCATGATGATAAAAGGATGGGCAGGTTGATCACATACTGATCAGGGCCAGTAGTAGGTAGTGCAGCAGCCTGATAGTTTGGATGATTGCTTCCAGTGCAGGCATGATCTGGTTTTGACAGGGCAGGGTAATAGTGCAACTGGCCAGGTTTGCATTGGCCAAGAGCTCCACAATAGATCCAGCAACCATTTTTGTCCAAGTGTCCTACCAAACCATCAAGGTAAACAAGCCCAGATCCATCAGCTGTTGGGTAGAGTAGATATAGGTTAGACCAAAATGTGATACCTCAGTGTGCATTGTATATTTGCAGCTCCTCATTGTTACGGATTTCATACCCCTCAATGATATCCCGTCTTTTTCCCTCATTCCTTGGGACGACCTCTCCCTCCCACTCGGTGACTTCCTCATCCCCTACGCCGCCCCTCTTGACTCCTAGACCCCCATGTCCCGTTCTGGATCTTCTTTCTAGATTCCCTGCATGGTTAGGCTTCTATCTGCTGTGCTTAGATCTCACTGTCCCATCAGCCTTCCACCTTCCGGATACATCTCGGTCTCTTTCTGCTTTAGTATGTTCTTTCCACTATTCCATTTCCTTGTCCTTTACAACATGGAGCTCCATATCCCTTCTGGAACGGATCTCTTCCGGTCTCCCATATGTTTCCCCTTTCTGCTCTTCTCACGGCTCTCCGCTTCTCCTTTTAGATACTGAACCCCTACGGGCCCTCATTTTCCACTTATACTCACTTTCTGTCATGGTCCGTGCACTTCCCTTAGAGGTATATAAACTCCCCATGTACGTTGGGATTTCCCAGCTAGTTCTATGCATTTGCATTGTAATCTAGTCCATTCCAAGGTTCCTCACAAGTTCCTTGAGACCAGCCTCTCACTTCCCAGTTGAAGAAGGACTCGCGTTCACACCAAGTCTGTGTGGTTTGCCCAATCAACGACCTACTCTTAGGTCCAGCAAGTATCACTACGAGCTTTACTCTTGTCCAGGAAGGCCATGACAATAAGCCCTTGCCTGCTAGGCGACATCAATAAGACCTATCAGCTGCTTTACCAAGCCTCACTGGGTGGTAGCCCCAGGAGCACCAGGAACACTAGAAAGCAACACTTGACGTAACACTCATGTTGGATCGCTGTGAGATGATGTAGTTCTACAATGAGAAAGAAGTTGATGTTTTTCAGCTTGTTTGGCCCTGGAATAAAGCCACCTGGAAGCACTTGGTGCTTGTGATAATGCTGTTCAGGAGACAGATTGATAACAATCCAGATATACATCCAGAGGTCACTCTGTTTGTCCTTGTACAACTGTGCACCATCAAGGGATAGTGTGAGGATGATATCATCCAGGCTGATGTCACCATCCATAACCACACCAAGGTAATCCAAGCCCATTGCAATGTCCTTGATTACAGAAATCTTCCAGATATGCTGCAACTCTGTGATTACTTCAGTTGTTTTTTCCTGTAACCATGCCATATTTTGGGCACTTTTTGGATCTCGGTAACATGCTTGCAATTGTGGACCAATAAGGATCGTAGGAAACTGTTTCATGGGAATTTTGCAATGACCATTGCTCTCTCGTACTGTAGTCTCTCTTCATTCCACTGTGATTTCTGACATACCAGACAGTTGTCCAGATTCTCATATGGTTCTGTGAACACAAGACAAGAGTCAGGACACATATTGTGAATGACATGCTCTACTCCAGTATTTGTGGCCAGAAAAGACTTGACACCCTTGAAGGAAAGGCATCCATCAATATCACAAGCTTTTGGAAAGTTGGCTCATGTTAAAGCAATGATTCTGTCATACACCCTTTGGGATGCATGCTCAAGCAAAAGGTAAGCTTGAACCCTATGTCAAATGCCCATGTTTTGAATGACAAGTGGTGTGCACAGGGGGTTTTGAAGCTTTGTGATTATTGCAGGTGTTATCTTGGCAATTGGGTCCTCCAACCATGCATCTCTGACAGTCAAAACAAGATCCATTGTCTTCTGCAGCTTCGGGAGAACAATCGATCCAGAGAGCACATCCAGGTCAAACAGAGGGGAACACCTTCAATTGTATACAACTCATGCAACTGGCTGCTGTGCCTGTGGGAGAGGATGTCAGTTTGGTAATGGAGGAGGCTGATCACATTGTTCTTGGTCTACTTCCAGAGGAGGTGAGTTTTGATGTTGTATCTCTTCCTGGTCTGGATCAAGACCAGGGAGTCCATTGTCATCTGCTGATTGATCTTCAGATTGTTCCTGTGGATCACTAGACTCAGATGAACCAGGTGCTGAAGAGTCAGAAGCATCACAGCCAGCATCATTTGCAGCAAAATCACCCACAGGATTCTCAGACTTGGTACCAGGAGGCTGTCTCTAAGAAGATGCAGGAGGTACATGTGATGATCTAGATAAAGGTTTATATGAATCTCTTACCTGTCAAGCATCTCCTACCACATCTCCAATGTCATCTTGTCTAACTTGTTTGGCCTAAGGGGGGTTGTCTGCATTGCCCACAGTCTGTTTTGTACTGTTATGCCCACCAGATATTGCTTGACTTGCTCCGGATGCGTTCTGCTGATTGGAAAGATATAAATTAACAACATCCTGCAAGGTTAGGCCTTTCTGATCTTGAATCTGACATTTCTCCCCTTTATTATCAGCTTGTCAGAGATAGTGATAAAAGGTTTTCTCAGATATGTGGTGCAGATAACCTCCATTGTAATTTGTGCAGATGCACATGAATGAATGCATTTATAGAGTCTGAAAGCATTTCAATGCTTCATGAAGAAGTAGTGTAGCATATATGTGGAATCAATCACTTGGTACTTTGCCCTACGTGCATGTGTCAGTATCAACTGTGATCACATAATCACAGCAATGGCAAGATTGTGCCATTGCAACATCAACCACTCTTTTCAGGCTAGATGGTTACAATGTATTACAACATAGCACAATGTAGTGTACATGTGGACCACATCAGTCCTATCTAATCACACTAACACAGATAAAATATGCTCACACGCATGTGAACACACATGAACCACTCTGCATGGCCAGTTCTCACAGGGCATGAGAGGCTAAGACTCTAGCTGTGAGTGTTTGATCTAATGGATAAAAGATAGAAATAAATGAAAGTATACCAAAAGATTTATTAAATGAATGGGTTTCATGTCTGTAGTATGTCCGGTGAGGTCGCATCACACTGCACTGGCGTGGTTACCCGATATGGTAAGTCACGGCTCAGCTATGGTCGCATGCTGTCTAAGTGCACACACTCATCCTCAATCGGCTCCAGCACCACTGTTCTTGCATATCGCGGCCTGGGGATGCTCCTGCATTGTCTATAGTCCATGTACAACGGATCTGGCACATCTGATTCACCTGATTCAGCCTTGACATGCTCATATGACTTGGTAAGTCTGCCTGGGGTTGCTGACACTGGTAGGTCATGTTTTCAATCGTCCTCGGTGATGTGGCGGGTTCGGATGGATGTGAGGTCATATGGGATGGTTGGGAGGTGGATTGGATGGCCCAGGTACGTGGTCCATCGCCTGTTCATCCCATCTGTGCTGACTCACTTTGAATCCAGCTAGCGTGTCTGTTTCGACTCGTTTCGAGTCGTGGCATGCTGCGCTCGTTGCGCCACCCTTCCGGCCAATATTCCCATCACATCTGATGCCTTCGACATTGATTTTGCGCTTCTGAACATGCTCGACATCACCCATCGCCTCCTGGCCCTTTATCTCGACACAGCGTGTTCGTTTTGACGACGTGTGTGTTCTGGTTGCTCCTGGGACCTATCCCATCATATTTGGCACCATCAACAACCTTTCAGTGGTCCCGAATGCCCTCGACGCCTCCCAGCTCGACCTGCTCACCCAAATGGCCTCCTGGCCCAGTTTCTTGACATAGTGCGTTCGTTTCGATGACGCACGTGTCCCTGACGTTCCTAGGATGTCCCTGGACCTTCTGGACACCACCTGGTACAGCCGTTTCGTTATCTGGTTTGTCCAGCTCAACTGGAGCTCCCTGAGGTGAGTTCTCCCTCTGCTCCAAGTGTTTGCTGATGCGTTCTGATGTGTTTCTAGGCTTCATTGGCCAGTTCCCAGCATCCTCGATGCATATGGGTGCTCCTGACACATCTGCTTCATTGCTGGTACGTGTGTTTTTGGGGCTTGCTGATTCTTCTCTCTCCCCCTTGAGCTCAATGGTCGGGGGCTCATTCTGTGGGTTTACAGGTTTGTCAGGTGGTGGTGGAGGATCTGGGGGACTCTCTGGTACGTCGTTGCTGACTGTTTGTGTGCACTGATCATGTTCATCAGCCTGCATCGTCGATCACCCTTGTGCAGTCGCGCTTCTTCTCTCCCCTTTAATCAAGTCGCTTTGACGCGTCCTCAACCTCTCCACCTCATCCTCAACCTCTCTGCCTCGTCCTCAACCTCTCCACCTCGTCCTTGACCTCTCTGCTCATCCCTATGGCATCCCCATCAACTCCTGTGTCTGCACACTCATGCGCAACGCTCCTGTTTCGTTCGGTGGCAGTCTTGCCCCCTGGCTTGACCTGCACGTCCGCAGGGCCTGTGGACTCAACCTGCGGCTCGTCGGGCTTCCCTGGTTGACATCCCTCATCGACATCATCGCCCGCTGCCTCTGTGCCCTCCATCGACGTTCTTGACACCTCCACCCTGACCTCCTTGACCCTCTGCTTGTCATCTTGCCATCCCGTGCCTTCAGGCTTGTTGGGCGGCTTTGTGGGTGCATCTGGATGATGTTCCACATCACCCGTCGTGTCCACAGGGTCCTCCGATGGTCTCGCAGGATCTGTTGTGGTTTCTGTGTCGGCTGGGTGGTCACACAACACGCTTCGTGTGCTTGCGCTGGTTGTTGCTGGTGCCTGGCCTTGGTCCCAAGTGGCCTTGGCTACGTCTGGTTTGTGTGCAGTCAGCTCAATGCTGCTGTCGCTTGCCTGTGATGTGCACTCCCCCTCGAGCGATGTGCTCTGGGATGTGCTAGCTGGTGTTATCGTGGTGGCTTCGTCCTCAGATGTCTTCACCCAACTGGTCTTGTCGATGCGCTCTGGTGCTTGATGCTCTTCATTGGCCGTCTCCCCACTCTTGACCTCATTGTCTGCCGCTTCTGGGTTGTGCAACACGCCCACTGGTGTTGTCAGCTCTGTGCACATTGCATACAGGTCTGCAACGTCAGCAGTCATGTAGTCAGCCTGCTGGTTGGTCGTTGTATGATGGGCTACACTGTGGCTGCACGAGGGACTTCTGGGTTGCATGCATGTTGTGTGGGTTGTCTGGGGCTGGACCGTGGCTGTGTGGTGGACTTCCATGGTCGTGCTTCTGCCTTCTGTCATCTTTCCACCCTTCTGACGTGTTGGTTGGGGTTCATGAGGCTGTATGAGGGACATCTGAGTTGCAGGCTTGGCTGGTGGTGTCCCCGAGTCATTCAACTTCCATTTGGAGTCATTTGGTGACTTGCTGCTGCCACCAAGTGAGGCAGTGCCATCTGTAGGTAGTGATGGGCCTTTGGTTGGATTCTACCATGGTGAGTACTGTGATGTAGTTGGTTGGTGGTGTTGTGTGCTGAGCTTCTCATGCGGCCTGAATAAGTATCTCGCGATAATTTGACCATTCGTGCCTGTTGAAACTCAAGACTTGAAGTCTCATGCCATCTTCGAGTTTGACTTCATAGTAGGGCATGTTGTGAGTCTGGTGAGTGAGCTGTTCCAGCTGCTGAGGAGCTTCAAGGCAGGGTTTATAACCTGTAGGTAGGGCTCATAATCTGTGGAATAGGGCTAAATAACCTGTAGAATACTCAGTAAGTCACTAAGTAGAACTAAAGGTACTATGGTGCGATGTAATTATAGCTTATGTAATCACTAAATACCAAATATGGAATAATTCCAACAGTATGTGTATGAAAGCTTGAAATGCCAACAGATGATCAGAACAGGGAGATATCAGCACCTTATTGTCTCACCTGAACAACTTGGGATGTACAATGGCCATCTCCCTTGGCTAGCATGGCTCATCTGTCAAGACCCATCATTTAACTAGAAAATCAGCCATGCCCATGTTGATGAAGCATATACATAATATCTATATGGCAGGCCTAGCACACCATGGAGAAGATGCTTTTTGACCAGCCTATGGCAAATTAGGTGCATCAGGACCAACACCCTAGTATGATAAGCACTGATGTGATGTGATAAATATGAACCATATGACAGAATATTGTAGACCTGGTCAAGGGCTGGTAAGACATTATGAGCCCTTGGCAGTTAGGGATCAGCACGGGTAAACCCAGGGTATCACTGTGACAAACCAAACCCGCACCCATACCCCGCAAAAACCTGTACCTGCCCTTGTGGATACAGGTTTTACACGGGTACAGCCAAAATCACCCTAGGGTATACCCCTACCTGGGTAAACCCACAGGTACAGTGCAAAAAATGGGCATAGTAAACATTGATCTAGGATAGGATATGTAGAACTAGCTAATGACGAATTGTATCCCAACCATTTTCAAACCCTTCCTCGCCATCAAGAGCTTCTGGTAGCTCACTTACAGCCTTCACATTAGCATCCTAAATTAGCTTCAACTTGCTCCATATTCTGAGGCAAAGAAGAGTGCAGGTGGACTGGATGGACAATCAGGAATGAACATGTGAGAGCAGGAGGTGGCCACAGCTGAATAAACATTCAACATCAATTGACATTGCTGTAAAAATAATGTTGATAAATTATCATGGCCCTTGCTGCATGAAAGGCTTACTGGGTATGGTTAAGTAGTCAAGGGCCATACACAATAGATGAGGGTAGGAGCCAGAGCATTCGTGCCACCATGCAATTGGATCGGCAACATGCTCAACCTCTGTAGCGAGGTAGCAGGTGAGCTCTGAGCTGAGATTGGCAAGCTTCAGAGGGGCCAGCACAGGGAGATTGTCAAACATGTTGCTGGCCTCAGACTGGTGTATTGGGTTAGTGTACCAGGCAGCAGCAACAAATGTTGGTGAATGTGTACCTTCTCAACAGCCTCAAGTTCCCTTTCACCACCCATTGCATCATCAGATCTTTCGTCATCAGATTCATTGTGGTTCAGGTATGTGTGTTTGAATTCAGTGGTGACCAGGTCTTTGGTGGTATTGATCCATTCATCAGGCCAATCTGCAGCCTTGAAGTACACAAGCTTGTGACATGGATGGAGCACTAGCAAAGTAAAATTAGTTCCATTGAAATGTAATTGATTGTAGCACCTACCCATAGCAATCTGGTACACTTCTGAGTAGTTAGTGAGTGAGTAATAGCAGTCAAGTGTCTTCTTGGCAAGTGTGACAGTGGAATGAATAGAAGGAAGATACTTTTTATCATGGGAGTAGGTTGAGAGCTTTTTGTCGATGTGGTCCATTGCAGAAATGACTGTCACAAGGGACAGTGTGGACCTTGAAAAGAAAAATGTCATGTCCTTGAGTACTTGGTGGAAACATTGTGAGTTTGCTGATGCTGTGTCAACACATGATATGGGTGAGGCATACCTTCAGGACATTGTGAAGCTGTTCTACAACCATCCACTCTTGATTAGTCAGTTTAAACTTCTGCAAGACAGGTTCATGCCGCTGTGTGAACTGGTCAACTGCCTCTTGATGTTTCAAGGTGTAATCCAACATGTTGAAGGGCAAGTTCCAATGGCTTGCAACATCCCTTGGCAAGTGGGTGACGCTCATATGGAGCTTTTTCAAGATGTCACACCAGGCTGGAAGCATAACAGTGGTCGAGTGGATGATCTTATAGCCAAGTTTATGGAGCTAAGCAAATTGTCAGACCTGCTGGTACAACAACATTGTCCTCACTTGCCTTGAGCAGCGCTAATCTAACTGGATGTGCTGACCTCTCTGCTGCTAGCTGCTCTGCCTTGGTTGACTCATCCATCTCATCAACCCATCCTTCAGTGTTATTGGCTTCATCTTCACTCATTTCGTCATCATCATCATCATCATCCCCATCATCCAGTTCCCTTATCAAGTCTTTGAACTTGTCATTGGCCTCATCGCCTTTGCCATCCTCACTAGGGTCTGTCGTGGGTATGGGTAACCCATATGGGTCGTGGGTGTGGGTGCCCTGTGGGTGTGGGTGTGGGTATGAGCTCTAGACACCCACACCCATACCCACACCCACATGGTGGGTTTTGCTCTAAACACCCACACCCACACCCACACCCACACCCACATTCACATGGTGGGTTTGACTATATACTGCCCCTTCAAAATGATCTCTATACCTTTGTACAGGGATCCCTGTCTTGGCCTCTGTCCAACAAAGTTTCAGATAGTTCTATGTCTGGGGTACTGGAGCCACCTCAAGCTTGTCAAGACAAA
>JBBPMA010000189.1:0-38285 GCA_038090075.1 Xanthoconium purpureum | reverse complement strand
GAGTTAGACCACGGCGAAAGTGGGAGGCAATCGTCCTTGTTGTTCGACACTCGTGCAGCAGTGCTTCGTTGCGAACTTTGTCACTGCACTTCAAGTTGCCCAACTCAAACTCATCTGACTCGAATCATCTGTTGTCCCCCAAGCCGATACCCACGCATCTGGGCATGACATCGTCATCGTTTGTCTCGGGGGTGGGAATGTAGACCGCTCTTGGCCGGCATTCCCTCCTCCTGACGTTGAGCTGCTGGTAGGAACGTGTCCCATGCAGGAACCACCACATCTCCCTCCTCTCACGCCCAAGGCCCGAAAACACATTACTTGGCATTCGCTCCTACGATGTGAATATGATGCATTCAAGGGTGACTCGGCTAACAGTGGCACAAGACTTTTTCACGAACCGCATACGCCATCAGGATTTTGGGTTGCGGAGCGTACATGTTTCAAAGCCCGTCGCGTTCTCTCGCCCCGCGGTAACCACCAACAGGTTGGCACGACGTCCGGGGATGAAATGGAAGGGAACAGAACCCTGTCGAACGCGTTGGCGTTGTGGATCACTTCGCTGATAAGTCGAGTTGGGTTAAATTCCGAGTCACCGTGCGTTTTTGGTCCCTGAAAGAAATGCTGACGTTTTTGAGTTGACAGTGGCGGTTCGGCGAAAAGGCGACGCGTTTTTATAGTGCGGATGCTTCCTTCCTGGCAGTGGTTCCATTCTTGACCTCTCCCAAATTGCCTACGAAACACTTGCGCACTTATCATGGACTCCAGTCTCCTCAATCTAACTCCAACCATGAGGTAGGATACTCTCCTTCGGGTCATCCTTCACTTGGTTAATGGTCGTGACGCGATCGCGTAAATAGAGCAGCGATGGAGAAATACAGACGAGAAAAAGACGCAACCGGACCTCGACCCAAGGAGACGGTGCGCGAGCAAGTCCTAGCACGGCTTGGCCTGTCTGTCGTGGGTTCAATCATGCAAACGATCGGCAATGCCCTTAGCAGCGACCAAATGCAAAGTGCACCCTTGCTCGAACCACCTATCGCCACTGGTTTGACAGAATCCGTCAACAAGATTTACGACATCATAATGAAACACGGTCCGGTCTCGCGCGACGAATGGAGACAGGTAAGATACGATTCACTCTGAGCAAGATATTGCCTCCTTTACTGAGAGGTATAACGTTTTTACGCGACAGCTCCCAGGCCTCTTCCGGCGCGTCCACTATCTGCTCCGCGTATACTATGACGCGCTCGTCACCAAACGAAAGACAGCCGAGTTCAAATTCTGCGATATGCAAGATATCAGCGACGTTGGTATCAAACCACACGAATGCGGTCTCTTCTTGCAGCTGAGTCCGAGCAGGCTCCGTGCGTGTCTCTCCACCGCCCCGGAGATGGAGACCTTTGTCCTCGACGATACGATCGATCTCGGTCGATGGCGGCTCGAAGCGGCGGCCGTCCAACAGGCCGTCAACGCCGATCCCGAAGCCGACGACGACGACCGTGATCGAGCAATAGGCCTTGAAGACAAGGCAGGAAAGGACATTGCGGCTTACTAGCTCGCCTTCTTCCTCGGCAATGTCCTCGTCGCGTTTTTGCTCAACCCGGTCAACAACGAAAAGGATAGGGAGCGACAGGAGAAGGCAATGAAGAGGCTCGTCATGATTAGCACGACCCCGATGTATCGACTTGCATTCGGCGACGCGCTGACGGACGCGATGCGTCCCGTTTATTGGACTCCAAAGGTCCTCCTCAAGTTTTCGCATGCTGGCGGTTTGCCAGCGCTGGTTGAAGACTGGGTAAGTCAACTTGAACGCTCCTTGAGACAGAAAATCCTGATAACGTTTGGGAAAAGGCCGAGAGTACATGTAAAGACGGTCTTTGCAAGACAGCGATGGAAAAGCTTCCTTGAGAAAGCCTGGACACATCAAACCCCCGAAACACTGTTGGGCGTCATGCGAGGGCTGATTCGCAAGCTGCAGATGACCGGAAACGACTTTGCGGTGAGCACCTTCTCCCAAGTCATGCCTCCTTGACGCAACGTTCGTCTACTGATCCGATCTACCTCAAAGGAAACCCCCATCTTCGCGGACATCATGCATCAAATCTACTCACGATACGGCCTCGAACCATTCGAACGCGCAAGCCACCTCTCCGACCACGAAATCATCTTCTACTTCCTCCACCGCCGTCTCAGCGAGAAACCCGGAAAATTCCAGTCCACCGCGGGGTGGCTTCCGCTGTTGAAAAAGTATCGCAACGTGCCCAACGCGACGCGGAAACGGCATGGGTGGATGATTCTGACCATCTCTGGTCGGTGGGATCTTTTGGGGATGGGGTACTATGGGTGCAACTATGAGGGGTGTCCAGAGACGAGCGCCTTGGAGAGGTTCAAGGCAGCCCGGGTTCGGGGGAGGAGAGACCCTGTTGTCGAGGATCGGCTGTTCCAGTGGGGAGGTGCCAGTAAAGCGTGTGCTCAGTGAGTTCGAATGCATGACACCTCTCATTGACACTCATCTGTATCCACATACAAATAGGTGTAAGGCAGTCTCATACCGTGGAACGGCCTGCCAAAAAGCGGACTGGAAGAGACACAAGTCCGAGTGCGAAAAAGAAGCAGCAAAGAACAAGAACGAGGAGATTTAAGTGGACACATCCCAGGAATCTATTTGAGGATCTCTCATGGACATGATTCCTTACCCTTTACGTTCGATATCTTAGTGGATGTTACACGACCTCATATAGTTCTTGTCCAAGCGACAAACCATTAACTTCATTGGACGAAATGGACCATAGACGTTTAAACACCAGGGGATATCCTCTGTCAAAGACGTATCGTACGACTAGTCCGTGTATCGTAAATCATAAATAAGGAGCATCAAGACTTTACAGGAATGGATCGCCCGATCAACTACAAGGAATGGAGAGAACGAATCTGTCCACAATCAGGCTCATACTCTTTTCGGGGAAGCTGATTCCCGGTCCTCCATCCAATGAGTCGGCATCGGTACGCTCGGGCCATCATAATCAGAGAATGGGTCATCGCGCTTGGCATCCTTGTCTCCCCCAAACGGCACGTATGAGCCACGCTTGTATTCTGGCGGTTTGCTATCAGCGGGAGGTGGACCCGGTGGTGGTCGGTAGACCGGCAAGTAGGCAGTAGTGTCATATGGTGGGTTGTAGTGTGAGGGATAGCCATCCTGGCGTGCTTGGTTGGACGGTAAGCGCGACGAGTTGGCGGGGCTGGTGGGATCCAGTGTTTGTCTGTAATACGCGAACGAGAGGGCCGTGAACAATAGTCCAAGGACTGATCCACAGACGATTAGATCCTAGTGCATCTCGACGTAACTTGCCGCTTACGGATCTCGAGAATAACGCTTATGATCTCCGCCCATGAATCATGGTACCACTCATCATTGCAGTCTAGCATGTGTCATATCATTGGCAGGAGAGAATAAATATAGGAAACTCACATGCAACAGCTTGTGTTGGATTGAGTTGGTCCGCCGGATTCGTACCCCAGATCCCGAAAACCTGGGGGAGGGTTAGTCACAGCGGGTGAATTAATCTCGAAACACCGACCGAGCCAATGTCTCCGGTCTGTGCAACACTTATGCACTCCGTGATCAGTTCAGACTATCGTGATGGTGAGCAACGATAGACGAGTATCGATGAAGCTCTACATGCCTTGTACAGAAAGTGAGTGACGACCCTCAAGATTCCGACTCCAATAACGATCAGTGTGCTTAGTGCACACAGGAAGGCATATATCTTGATCAGGGCAAGTCGTCGCTGGACCACCACCGTGAATCACATGTATGTGATAAGGCCGCTCAGAAACCTACCATTGCCGCAGCTACAATCCCAAACGTTTGGAATGCGCATGCGACTGCAAACATGATTCCTTGGGCTATCGCCAATGGGGCGAGCTTTGGCAAGTTATCTGAAACGGACGTGTTATCACGAGCACATGAATTCGATGTGCAACCTACCACTCTTGGCAAGATTGAGTTGCTTGAAAGACGACACCTAGATACCATCGGTCAATACGTTAAATTCAGAAGCCCGTGACATACGGTCCTGGAAAGAAATCGATTTTTAAGCGCTTGGTGTCGTATTATTATTTAACGCTTACCATGCCAGAGCCCATATGGCTGTGATAAGACACACTACGATAGATGATGAGTATATCCTCATGGACGCAAACAGCACGACGAACTTGCAATGACGACTGGTCTCAGACTTCTCCCATAAAATCTGGTAACATAGCGATACGCAGGAGGTGCTTCTGCGACGAACCAATGAGCGCGTCTAGATAGGCGCAAATCACCAGTCTCAAGGTAAAAAGAGCTCACCGGTTGGCGGAGTCCTCGTAAATGCCATCGTTCAATTACGGGGCGTTAGAGGAAGAACAGAAGGCGGCAATGTTGGTGAGACGGATGAAGAGGCGACCCGCATGCGCCCGCAGCTCGCTGTAGGGCTGGGTAGCACAGGATTTCGACGTCATGGTTCCCACGCCACCAGACCCCAAGCTATCGACGTAGTATTCAAGATGTATAGCAAATGACTCTATGATAGCTCCTGGTATTCAGTGCATCTGTACAGAGCGGGCTCCAACGTTGTAGCATAAATTTGTCACGTCGCGAAGACGCCGATGATTTTGAACGAAGGCACCGCCTGTCCTTCCTCACCTAACAAGACACAGTCCACGAAATGACTCCCCCGCGTCACGAAATGATCAATGATCTCGAGTCTACGCGGAGACGTGAGCACACGACAAACAACGACAAGAATGAAACAACAACGTACATTGGCGTGGGTTCGCCAACGTTCCCTGCATTCTCGATAATCACAGCCCCTCTAATGTTATCGTCCACCCAACACTGCAGCTGGCTTCCCTCCCCAATATCTTTGATCGGCTCCTTCACGTAATATATCCCCACGTCTCCCGCACCAATCTTGATCGGTACGCGCAATGTGCTGAATGGCATCCAACTATGCCAATAATATCCAGCTGTGAGCAAGGGCGAGGTACCCTGTTCGGGGTGCGCCGCGTGCCATCCCGAACCATAGAACAACGACGGCGGTACCGGGTTCACCAAGTCATTGGCAGAGGCACAGAACGGTGCAGGCTCCTCAAACGGCCGCGATGACTGTGGTCGAGTGTTGATAAGGGCAGGTGGGATACGCAGTTCGGGATAGATAGAGTCATGGTGTGAACCAGCAGGGGCCTGTGCAGGCTTCTTCTCCGGAGCGGCGTTTTCATCCGCGGCCTTGGGCGGGTCAGGAGGTGCACCACCTTTCCGGAGACCAATACCACCGAAAAGATGCGTGTCGCCGCTGTAGCCTGCAGGGAGCGCAAGAGGAATCGTCGAGTAGGAATGACCGCCAGCTGTTGCCCATGCAGCGCAGACCTGAGATTGGAAGTAAGAGATCAGGACATCCGCAAGGAGAACGTGTCCCTCGGAATTAGGGAGGATGGGATCAGCATAGTACGGTTTGATGAGGTCCGGGTCGGTCATATACGTAGGATATAGAATGGGTTTCACGCTGTGGGAACGTCACTACGGTCTCCCAAACCTGAAACGAAGTGACATACCTAACATGAGGGACATCATAAAATTGCGCAACGACGTTGTGCCAGTGATCCGGTCCAGCAAAGCCGTACGCATTATGAACTTGTGGGCTAAAATGACCGAGGATGACGACAGCAGGTTGGTCCGGCCTGTCGAGCAACGAGCGAATCAGAAGTTCAAAGTTTTCCATACCCTTTTGGTCACTGATGAAGAAACAAATGAATGATAACCCCGGTGTGTCACATATCACTCACGCTGGATCGTCGACGTCGAACTCCACTATCACGAGGTCGGTGTTCTCGGGCACATGGTGTGCACTACAGAAGCCGAAGTACCCAGAATTCGTCCGACGCATTGCTCCATTGGTGAGCTCGGAAGCAGGATGTGGAAACACGTTCAACCACCACTGGAAAAAACGCGAGGGATAGCACAGGGGAGATAGCGGGTCATCACCAGCACCGTGACACGCCGACACTGGGCAAATCAGTTTCGTTGACACGGCGCGAGAGGGTACACTCACCAGAACCACCTAGTACGCTCATCGTAATTGGCTGGCCCAGCAACGCCTTGTGAATCACCCGGTGTACCCGCCCTCCACTCCCCAGGTGCAACCGACTCTGAGCAAGCGCCGTCGCGCTATACTTCTTCGCAATATCATCCCCGGGACCGAACACAGGACAGAAATGGAACGGACTGCTTGACGTGTGACCGTCCGAGGCGTTGGGCGTAAAATACTCGGCCGAGTGAAGGTAGTTTATTGGCACCAGTCCAGCAGTGCTGACTGGCTGCGGTTGGCGGTGATACGAAAAAGCTTGGCGGGATATCACCAGGAGGGATACGAAGGCGAGGAGGATGGCCCATATTCGGTTTGGAACGCCAAACGAGCGTCGGTGCCATCGCGAACGCTTTGGGTCGATGCCCATCCCAGTGAGACGATGTTGCGACGGAATGGAGATGTTACAGCGTACTAGTCCTTTGGCTAGGCCTGAGCGTCGTTGCATGTGTCACCCGGGTACCGAGACGAAACGCGCCTGTTGCGAAGTTGGTCGAGATAAAACTGACAGAATCGGCTCAAACGCGGTCACAGCGACGTTTGCGGCCAGCTCGTACTACTGACGTGGCACTCCATATTGCAAAAAAAAAAGCCACAGCTTGGCCCTTTGGCGCGGCTGGCAATACACTCAATTCTGAGATCTCCACCTCGTTGCGCACGAAAAGAAGTTGTGCGGAGCAAAACATGGACTCTGTGGGAGTCGAACCCACGACCTCATGCAATCACACGTGCGAAGCATGCGCGCTACCAACTGTGCCAAAAGCCCCTGGGTGTCTTTGGCTGTTTGGAAACCAGAAAAGTTTCAATGCTTGAGACGTTGGAGAAAACTAACATTAGACAAAGACAGAGATCTAAGCAGAACCTCCCCCGACCACATACTCATAGCCCGTCCATGAACCTCTGGTGCCTTACCGTGACCGCTCCCACACCCTGTGATCGATTCGGCATCGGTTCCCATATAGGATCCACATCAGGACCATCGATGTCACCTGCCCCATCCCAACCCCAACACCACACTTTGGAATCCAAGCGCAATCAGTCTTCGGCATATCGACACGCGGAACCACCCACCATGCGAAGGTCCAGGTACAAACTCCATGTCCTCGTTTTCCTCCGGTGTGAAAAGTCTATCATGGGGACCGAACCACGACCTGTCTTGAGGGTCCGTACGTGGGTTATCTGGAAGGCCCCCAAGACGGACGTATCCTCGTATAGCACTAAGATTTCGTCTTTGGGGATGGATGATATCAAAGACTTTCTGTACGGCCAGGTGAGCAATCCCAAACACCTTTTGAGCACTCTCCACGCGCACCTTGTCATATGCCAGCTTCACTCTGGGTACCATGAGAATTCTACCGTAACCGGCCTCCCAGTAGTCATTACAGATGAGACTGCACTCGGACGCCGAACATTCGTTTTCGGCCAGTCTCGCCATGCGGAAGCGGACGTAAGGTGGGGTATAGAATGGCGCGGGATCTAGCACAGCGACACCGTTCCAGCATGACTGCACTTGTATGGGAAGGTGCAACTGGAAACGTTCAGAGGATTGGGGGTCATGGAAGATGGCCTCGAAGGGCGCATTTTCCAGCGCCGTGCCGTTGATATCACGCGACACCCAATTGTCATAAAAGACTGGTGAACCCTGGACAGTCATCTCAGTCAGACAGACAACGGGGATCACAACAGTGAAACTCACGAGCTCTTGATGATACATATAGTCCGCGGCGCAAGTGATGCCCGCATTTTGTCTCCTGCTTTGCCAGATAAGTTCCAGGATATCGTCCACACAAGGCAGGATGTCGTTCATGAAAATGATGGTATCAAAGTATTCGTTGTGCGAGTCCCTGAGCTCGTGTAGCGGATTGAACGCCTGGTTGCGAACCTCTGCAAGGTATTCGATACGATGGTTGAATGCCCCCCTCGTCCTCGTCGATGTCCGGATCGTCACCCTCAACCCGACACTCTTGGTGAGCGCGTCGAATATGCGAAGCAGCGCCTTGGTCTGGTCCGACGAACCGTTTTCATATATGGAGACGTATACGTTGTGGTATCCAAGTATCGCTGAGACGCGGAAAAGTGTTGCGAATAGATCGGGGATGATATCAAATGAATTGTACAAGTTGATGGCGAAGTAGTACTTGTGCTCTTTTTTCGGGGTAAGATGGACGTGCTGGGAGTCACCGAAGCTACCAAAGTCGAACGACGACCACCAGGACGTTTGCGACGTAGGGTTAAACCCCATGAGTGATTTGTAGCGTTCCTGGACCTGTTGGATGTATAGTGGTTGGGAGTTGCGCGTGCATTCGGCTGTATGGTGAGGTGAAAGTGTGGAGAGAAGTTCAAGCACTCGACGACGTTGTTCGATGGTTGGTAGCGTCAGTTGTTTCCGTGCGGACAAGCGTGAAACGTATATTGGCTTGTCTGTCCAAGATGGTGCAAGAAACTGGTCGAAAGTCAGAGGGAAGTTGGGTAGGCAACGAGTAGAAACGTACGCTGGAGGGCAATGAACGGCCGATGAGTAGACCAAGTAACAGTCCCACCAGCAGTGCCAATGAGGTCGGTACTCGCTTTAGCTGCATCCACGATGTCTTGCCATTCATCGAGTCGCCGCGAGACCCGGTATCTTTCGTGTCCACGACGGGCCAAGGAGAAAGAAGAGAGAGGAAAACTTGCAAGGTGGTCGGTTACCCGTTTCCACGTCACGCGGTATTGCAATAAGCGCCGCGGCCTCAGTACTAGTTAGACGTTCCATCGACCTCATATTGGCAACGAAAAGGTGCAAGTATGGTATCAAATCGAGGACGAAGCAAACATTGATTGCACGATCAGTATTTCTCCAAGAACAACGTCCCAAGTACGTAGTCCATTTTCCCAACAAAGTAAACCGACACAAGCAAAATCCAAAAGATGGTCTTTGGGTTCCCCGAAAAGCGACAGGATCGTGTCGGAATGCAAAGTACACGTCGATACCATTTGTGACTATTTCGCTGCAAGGAAAATTGAAATGGAATAGTTTTGGCAGCGCATGATGCGAGCTCACAAGATGGCGGAAGACGAAAGGGAGGGGATGGGCAGCCTAACGATGACACCATGCAAGCGATCAGCAGGTCGAAAGCTGCTTGGGCATCGGTCGAATCAACTTGCGTGTCAAGGTTTCTGCCAGCCTTGTGTGATCGGTGGACCGTGGAGGTGTGCGCGAGTTACCTAATTCGTCAACCACCGGCACTCCCCGAATAACTGTATCAGCCACAAACCTTAAACTTGCCACAACGTAAACTGGACCAGTCATCTCCCCACACCGACATCGACGCCCTCAAGACATGGTACGTGTCATGCCCTCCTTTCTTGCCCTTCTTACACCCCACACAGGCCAGAACAAAAAGCGGAAAAGTTCGTCTACGTGGCCTGCAGTGATTTGTCGCACTAACTTTGTCCAGACCACCAAGCGCTCTGCTCTCCAAGACGTCGTGACGCGCGAGTACACGATCCATCTCCACAAGCTCGTTCATGGCCGCTCTTTCAAAAAGCGTGCCCCTTGGGCCGTCAAATCCGTCGTCGAGTTCGCCAGGAAATCAATGGGTACCAAGGACGTCCGCGTCGACCCCAAGCTTAACCAGGCTCTGTGGGCACAGGGCATCAAAACCGTTCCACACCGGATACGCGTAAAGCTGGAGCGTAAGTATCTACTGTCTAGTTCACTCTTTTACCTCACGTGCATTTCAGGCAAGCGTAACGACGAGGAGAATGCGAAAGAGAAGCTCTACACGTATGCTAGCCACGTACCAGTCGGCTCTTTCAAGGCAGGCCTCTCCCCTTGCTATGCACTTTGTTTTGCTGATCTTTGACTATCAGGGCCTCCAAACGACCGTCGTCGACGCAGAGTAAAGGGAGCCCGGCGGAGCTGTTCATTTGCATTCATGTACTCACCTCCTTATGATCTCCCATGCATCGCGTCTGTATGTATATGTCGCGAAAACGAGACCAACCAAAACCCGACTTCATCTCTCACTTGAGTTTCCGTTCATCCAATCGCAGGGTTGAAGAAAACACTTCTTGCACAATCTCAGTATACGCGAATCACAAAGTCGCTGCTCTTCTCCGCCAGGAGTGAAAACGGAAAACTTTAGGTCTATGGTGCGACATTGATATGAGATCACAGACGACGCATATGACGCATGCACTGGCAAGTCAATTGGTTGCAGTTGGTTGGTGCGCGTAGACTTTTTGCCAACTGCGTTCGATAATCGTCCTTTCATCAGCGTTATCTGGGCCTCGGTGTCATGGAGGCGGATAACCGGGGTATTTTTTTCTTCTTGACTCGTTGGGACGAGGATATATACAAACTTGGGACCAGGCATTCAAGACTTCACAATGAACAGGAAAGTATTTTCTTTTGGTGGCGAGAATGTCATCTTTCCATGGATCAGTCGATGCGATTTACCACCCCCTGAGCCAGCGCTGGTGTCGGCATGATGGGCCTTCGATCGGACATGTCACTCGAGTATCCGCCGATCCGAGTCTTTAACTGGACTTTCGACCTCTGCTTTGCCTTGATCAGTACATGACGCGACTGTCGGAGACGCGTCCCGTCAGAAAAGCAATGTCTCAAAAGAAAGGTTTGCCCATGTAATCTACAAAGTGGGGCAACATGCTATCCAGATCGTACACTCCGTCTGACAAGCTATTACTGAACGGACGGTGTTCAAGCGCCAGACAAGGGTTAACGGCATGAGAGAAGACGAGAGGACCTTATCTAAAACTAGTAGATTGGCCGTGTGCCAATGAACCAAGGAGACTCTGCCCTGACCCCCTCCGCCCCCGTGGTCTGAACCACGCACGGCCGTGCGCCAACCGCCGCAGAAAAGTCGTTCTTCGACACCTCTGCCCACGAATCGAAATCAAACGCCGTCGGAATCTGGTTCCACGCCTTTTGGATCGCCGCGTTCCGCCACGCGTTCAGATCCGTCCTACACGCCTCGCAAAATAACTTGTCCCACTCGCGCCTCCAGGGCCCAAAGGGCTGCCCGACGGTGATGTCGTCCGACCACAGCCGACGGACGTGCAGTACACAACTCGACTGTACGATACAGCTGTTGGATACGCGCAGGCTCTTGGCCAGCTGAATCCGGAAATTCTCGAGAATGTTGTTGACGAGGATCCAAGCGCGCATGTTGGCGCGGGAGAGAGTACACACGGCGCCGTTGAATTTGTAGCCGTCGATGACGGCGGTCAAGGGACAGGCGACGGCGCATTGGTACATTGCCAACGGGAGCGGCGCGCGGAGGTCCATCTCCTCCAAGAGATTCATCACTAGAAAGTTGTGCGGATCACCGCCGGTGATACCTGGGAATAAGGAGAGGGTGTGGGTCGATGACATCTTGGTTGCGACGCTCAACGAGGGTTCAAAGGCGCAACATAATCGCGCTTTTGCCTCGTCCATAAGCTGTTCGATGTTGTACTTTTCTCCTAGGCGCAAGAACACGCAGACGATGGAGAGGGGTGCCTTTTCGTAGTACGGCTGAGGGTAGCTGTTATGCGGATCTTTTCATCAGCGACTTGCGGGCGAGATCATTGTACTGACCTTCTATCATACATCGCTCTCAGCATTATCTGAACATCACCGGCCGCGTCATGGAGGTGCACGATGGGACATTGTTCGATGAGTTCCTCGGATCTCTCTCCTTCATTGGGCTGAGTGCTATCAAACATGTCCTTGAAAACCTCGGAGTAGGAACTCAGGATGCTGCGATGAACGCGAAAGTATTTTCCTTGGACGGCAAGGACGATGTTACCGTCATCGATCCATGGATCGAGGCGATCCGGTTCTGTTTTCTGATCATGAGCTGCAGGGGGTTCTTCCTTTGTTTCGCTCATTCGCGTAGATGAGTGAGTGACGTAAAGAACGATAACCAAGCCATCGCCCAAACCCAGATCAAGATGAGTACAAAATTTAAAGTGCTTGAGGGCTGATCAAACGCAAAAAGTGTCAGATTTGACTTTTCCGGCGTGGTCAAACGAGTGTGACAAGCGGGAAATCCATAAACTCGCGCCGCCCGCTCGCAACCTCGTACCCTATGCGATCTCTGCATCCTTGTCAATGGTTTCCCAAGGGCCAAGCCCCAAAAAGATGGGCAGTTTCTCCCAGTATCTGACCCTTGTCTCTTCGTGCTTTTTCCTCAACTCGACTCTGCATATAACACAAAGATTATTGTCCCAGGTAGCCATCCATTTCGTAAACGGATATTTGAGGCTGCTTTCTCCTTCAGCATTACCTTGCGAAGGTCGAGAGACGGCTGTTTCAGTCTATCGCCTATCCAGCATCCAACTGCATACACGCTTCGTCCACTCAGAAGACATGCACAACGGGATTGCTTTCCAACCTCCGTGCTATTCAGAGTACCTTCTGTTGGAAGCCGAGAGAACGCACTGAATGCCGCCAAAGTCGTAGCCATCGACGATGGTGAACGCAGGGCAGGCAATGCAGCAATAAATTGCTACGATGATAGTTGCTGAGAGGAGTCCAGCTTCGGTCGCGATGTTCATGACCATGAAATTGAATGGGTCAGTTCCGCTGACCCGAGGGAACAAGACCACGTTCTCCGCGAATGGTGTCGTGAACATATGCGCCAGTAGGGGCACACTGAATGAAAGACACTTTTTCGCCTCTTTGAAAAGTTGTCTTATGACATACTTCTTACCCATGCGCAGGAATGCAGATAGGACAGAAATGGGCATTGGAGTTTCAGGGAAGAAAGTGTAACTGTCACGAATCTGGTTAGCTGGAATCGGCGGAGTAAACGGGCTTTTTACCTCCGATCATACACAGCTTTGAGCATTATTTCAACGTCGACGACTGCGTCTGGGAGGTGTATGACAGGACAACCATCGAAAACCTCTTCCTCTGCGCTGCCAGAATGCGCGGCGGTAAACATGTCTTTGAAGACTTCCGAGTGCAGACACAAGACACTACGGTGGATGCGGAACATTTTTCTCTGGGCGACGATGACGATGTTTCCATCGTCTAGCCACGGATCGAGACGCTCCATTTCCTCTCGCATGAAGCTGGTGAACAGCAAGTCCGTCGAGGAACTCGACGCCTTCAAAGCTTCAGGGGACCTCGTTCTGGGGTAGAGTAAGCCGGAGCGTGACAGTGTCTCGGCGTTGTCCGAGATGCTTACATAAGAACTGTACAGTTACGCCCCCGCTTACCGATAGGGATGAGGTCGAGTCCCTCATCGTCAACAATATGGGAAAAGGTGCGTCGTCAGTCGTCCCCGCATCGAACACGCACGCTCAACCAACGTGACCGCATAGTTCACGGATCTCTTGCTCGTGCAGGCAAGGTCAAATCGCAAACGCCAAAGGTTGAAAAGCAGGAAAAGAAGAAGAAACCGAGGGGTCGGGCCAAGAAGCGCATGCTCTACAACCGCAGGTGCGCAAGCATGAGACTATGTACCGGTGGTTGCTGACGATGCTTGTATAGATTTGTGAATGTCACCACCCTCCCCGGGGGCAAGCGGAGGATGTGCGTGTCCCTTGCCTTATCTGATCCTCCCGGCCTCGGTTCCCTACTGACTGTGACACCATCTAGGAACCCTAATCCAGAAAAATAAACTGGTCTTGTACATGGCTATATCCACGTCGCCATTCATGGCGGAACAGCCTTGGAGTGAAGTCTAAGGGCAGAGTCATTCGCAAATCGTCATCTGTTTTTTATACGTCGCATACTCCTTATTCTCCTTCGCATTGCCCTATGCTACGATATGCGTTCTGACATGCCAATACATGGTTCAAAAACTCCTAGATACACGACAGATTCGAATGACGATCGCCCATCTAGGATATCTCACGCAGGAGTAATGCGATATCACACGAATGTGTAACTGGCCCGTACTCGGCAACCAGGCTTATGCCATTCAGAGCTTAGGAGCACTATTGAGGAAGAGAGCCACGAACATAGGGTCATAGAACGAGAAGGAGGATATCTGAGGCTAGGTGGTCTGTATACGTAGGTCCGTTATGAGTTGTCCAATGCATCACACATGGAACAGCAAAAACAACTCGGATACGGGGAATCGAACCCCGAGCTGCCGCGTGAGAGGCGGCAATGTTAGCCTTTACACCATATCCGACTCTTACTTACCAGCCGCACAAACTATAAGAGCTCAACAGTTCTCAAGGACAGTAACGCTATTATTTAAGGTCAAAACACTGGTATCCGCTCATCTCCTCTTGATGTTCGAACGGATACGCACCATGCGTGATCCTACCGGTGCTGCTCCACATCAAGTCTAACAATGGACTCGAATAGATACCAAATATTACGTGCCCGGCGCGCTTGCGGCTATGCAATCGGACATAAGCGCCTGAGTTATCGTGCCTACCATCAACAAAGAAGACGACAGAGCTCCACCCTTCCTTTCTACCCGGAGAACTTTGTGCACCACTTGTGCTAGGAGGTATCTTTTTGGGAGAACAGCCTGAGAGTGATTTACGCCGCAGCGTCTCATGACTCATGAGACACTGCATGCAACTCAATGACAACGAACATCATGATGCCGTCTTCGAACGGATTTCCCAACGGTAGTCTGCGTCAGGTGAATTTCTCCTCGGCTGCTTGAGCGATACCAGTGCCACTACTGTGCCTGGGAGCTGGTGGATGCGTCGTGTATGACATGACAGGGACGAAGAGTGGTCCTTATGTTGTTCCACCACGAGGCATTGGCGCTCATTCTCATCAAGATTAATCGGGCCCTCTGACACAGCGTTTACACTGGTTGAATATGATCCATCAATGCATCATGTCCACGCATCAACGCCAAGCGTCCCTCCACAGATCTCCTTCCACGTTCGACAGCCTGAGGGACAAGGGCACCGACTGACATATCTAAGGGTCATCTGAATCAACGAATCTTATCAAAAACACAACATTTAACCAGGCAACTCAATGCGAGGCCTCGCGGTCGCTAGTGCTGTCCTTGTACGCAATCCCATATAAACACGTTTTCTTTCTGATGCTACCTCATAATGATAGGGTCGGTCACACAACAGCCTCAAAGGCTGGACCTCTACCGTATTCCCGGCTAGGCTCCACGGCAAGTAGTTGACTCACCGGCGAAACCGTCTTTCTGACTCTTGTTGTCAGGGTTGTTCGATTGTTCGCCATTGCTCATCATATCGATCACAGGATTGGTTCCCGGCAATGGCTATGCGACAGCGACACCAACTTCGTGGGTATTAAAATCTGAGGATTCTCTAAGATTGGGGCAAATGTACGTCATTTCTTTATTCGGTCTCGCTGTTAACTGGTATTCATGCATATTTGCGGAACCATTAGGTGTTTGTGGATCAGGTCGACAGACATTGATCGGATGGTCGTCGCAGACCTATGTGTGTGTCTGTCCATGGATCGAATCGTTCACCGAAGCTTTCGGATACGCGTTCCCAGGTTCTCCGCGGACGAACTTGCCCCATTGGACCGGCGTCCGCATTGAAGCCGCATGTTACATAAATCACCAGCCTTCTTGCATCTGAACAATGACGGAAAGTGATCCATGCCAAATTACTGGTGCGCCACCATGCCGTCAATCCAAGCCCTCTGGCTTTGTAAGGAAGGCCCATTAGGAATCATTGGGCCAGGACCATGCAATGCGGAACAGCGTTTGCAGGTTGGGTAAGCCTCTTAAGCGATCTCAAAAAGATGCTACCGAAACGAACCTGTGTCGCATGACTGGCGGTATTAATCCTTTCTCGGGATTCTATTCTTTGCTGTGCCGTGATATAAAAAAGGCCCGGTGAGTACTTTCATTCTCCACTCTAGGATCTCTGTTTGGTCCACCATGTTTCCTTTTGCCTCGTTGCTCATCACTTTGCACCTTGCCTGTTTCATTGCAGCGACGCCAGTCGAGGTCCGCACTTCTCATGTTACCTTGTCATTGGCCAAGTACATCAACACCAGCGGTGGTGTGATGAAACTTCTTGAGCACGACCAAGCTCGTGCTGCTGCACTAATGAACCGTGGTGATGCCCTTCAGGGCAAAATGAATCAGCGTGGTGTTAACACTCCCGACACCAACATCGGTGTTTCTTACATTGCGGCGGTCGCAATCGGCAATCCAGCGACTACCTGTACGTTACCTATCTTCAATCGACTTCCACAATTGACTCGAACGTACAGATAACTTGATTGTCGACACTGGTTCTTCCAACACCTGGGTCGGTGCTGGACAGCCATACAAACAAACTAGTACTAGTAAGGACACCGGCCAGCCTGTGGTAAGCTTGTTCCAAACTTTCAGTCGTGAGCGTGGACTTCACATTCTTCCGTAGTCAGTCACGTACGGGCTCAACGCCACTTTCTCTGGTCAATCTTACAGCCTTTTTCAAGCGGAGCCAGGAAACTCATTGTGTTTTTGTAGGAGAGGAATGGACAGACACCGTCAGTCTCGGTCCTGGTCTTACCATTACCAAGCAGTCCATCGGTGTCGCAAAAACCTCAAGCGGTTTCCAAAACGTCGACGGTATTCTTGGGTGAGAGGGACCCTTTCATCTTATGCAGGGTTACCAATGATGTTCCAGGCTTGGCCCCGAAGATCTGACGATGGGCAGTCTGACCAATTCCCCGCAGCAGGAGATCCCTACTGTCGTTCAAAACCTCCGCAAACAAAGGAAGATCTCCCAAGAAGTCTTTGGCGTCTTCTTCGCGCCCACAAACACCAACTCATCCACGAATGGTGAAATCACTTTTGGTGGCACAGACTCGACCAGATACACGGGAACTTTAGCCTATACGTTAGTTGTCAGGTTTGGTCGGCCCAACAACATCTGATCAAATCATTTCAGTCCTCTGACTTTCATTCCTCCTTCCGCATTCTTTTGGGGCATCAGCCAGAGTATCAGCTATGGTAACAGGACCATCTTGTCGGGGGCTGTTGGAATCGTCGACACCGGCACCACTTTGGTTCTGCTTGCCTCCGGTGGGTAGAACATGTTGACTCGGACCAGGAAACCACTGAGCTGTTGGCAATAGACGCCTTCTCGAAATACCAGTCTTTCACGGGTTCTACAACAGTAGACAACGCCACCGGCTTGCTGGTATTTTCTGACGCTCAATACGGCGCTCTCCGGAACCTCAACTTTGGTGTTGGCTCTGTAAGCGCACATCATGTCCCATCGAACGACCGCTGCTGACGTCGCACCTCGAGAACACGTACGCGTTGATTCCCAATGCCCAAATTTGGCCGCGGTCACTCAACACCTATATTGGCGGTTCCACTGGTGTAATCTACTCGATCGTGAACACCATCGGCAACTCGTCCGGACAGGGAATGGACTTTGTCAGCGGCCAGGCGTTCCTCGAGCGCTTCTACAGTGTCTTTGATGGCGACAGGCGCCGGGTCGGTTTCGCGACCACAAAGTACACGAAGGCCACCTCGAACTAGGTCATAGGAGAGGGACTTTGCATTGATTTTCATGCTATCTAAATTGTGGATCTAGTGTAGTATACCCGCAGAATAGACTACGTGTTGTTCGATCAAGTTGAAAGTTTGCGCTCTATCGTACCATTGCTGGTGAACGGTTGGCGCAAATACTGGAAGCATCTGCAACTTGGGAAAAGCGTTCCAAACAAGTACTTGAAGGTTTGGAAGTTCTTGCGTTGCATTGAACATGAACTCCCGCGGGTGCGTAGACGATGGATCGCAACGTGTGTAGAGTCGGATCCTTGTGATTTCTTTTGCCTCTGAATCTCGTTTGTAGCAATCTTTTGAGCCCTCCGATGTGACTTGACAACAGATGTCAGTGTCGGCTTCTAAGGGCGCTTCCTGGAGGCGATGTCACGGGTAGGGGATCTAAGGGCGGTGATATCGGGTCAAGCGGCGGTCCGTAGTCCTGACTAGGATGAGCATAGGATGAATTTAGGATATCAATGATGTCAAAGAATAATCGTGGCTGTGTCACTAACGGTCAACACGAATATTAGAAGAGACAAGTCGTCACTTACTTCGTCATAGTTGAATAGAGGTCCAGGTGTGCTTGATGGCAATCAGGGCTATGAAATTGTCAGGACCCGTTGCCAAAAGGGAAAAAGATGAGTGAGGCTATACCTCTAGCAAACCATCATCACCGAGGGTCGACAATGAGTCAGTGTTTCTCTTGATAACAGAATGACGAAACTACCGAATTCGGTTTTGGTGGTTTGTCGTCGTGTCTGCCCGATGTCGAGGCCTGTGGTCTTCGCTTGAAGTGGCCTAAGGTAGGTGTCAGTGGTATGGCTTGCCGGACCCGCTAGTGTTACTCACAGGGTCCGTACACAAGGACATAGCTGAGGTTACGAAGGACTTTGCCTTGATACTGTCAAGTGACAAGATGACTGGTGTATGGGAAGAGCGATCGACCGTACGTCTTCGCTGTGCTTGATGACAGGCCCGATCGGTGTGAGAGTGGAAGTGTCGAGGAACGAGATGGAACGCGACGCAAATGTACTAACAATGAACTATTCGTCGCCCGCTAGCAGCGCGATAGGCTCGACGGTCCCGCCGTCGAGAACCAGGAACTCTACAAGTTGAGATCTGGTCGATACATCGGACGACTTGACCTTGAAGTTGTTGTCAGATGAGACAAAAAATACGCTACCCATCGTTCGACTTGGGTAGAACGACTCGGGTCGCCGCCGTAGCTGACAAAAGACACGAGTGTCGTCGTGCTCGCAGGTAGTCGCGATGAGCTCGCCATTTGGAGAAAACTTGACTCCGCGAACATCGTCGTGGTGTTCGAGCGGCCCGGCCAATCGCTCGCCCGTCACCGTGATGCGCCGGACGCTGACCTCGCCCGTCCACGCCGCGAACTTGCTAGAGTCTGGCGAGATGTCGATGGCAACGACCCTCCTGCCCTCCACCTCGACCACCTTTTCGTGCATCGCTGCGTCCCATACGCTCGCGCCCCGCTGAGTCCCGAATACGAACCATCTGTGACCCGTCGACACTGACACGGCGTTTAGGCGTATACTCGTGTGTTTGAACACCTCTTGACTGGCTGACCGTCCACCATTGTCGGGCGCCATTCCATCGGGGTGGTTGAACGCGACGGCCCATACCTACCGCATCAGCGCGCCGGGTGTCCGGTGTGCGATTGTCGCTTTCGGGTTAAAGTGTCTAGGAAGAAGACATTTCTCGCTGCTCTGCGTGTACGACAGTGTCCCATGAATCCCTCTACGCGGTGCCTTTTCGATGCTGTGGGTCCATTCACGCGGGCGCAAGTAGGTGGTGGTGACCCTGTTCTGCTCAAGTCAACTGATGAAACCTCCCCTTACCGCTCTACCCTAAACCTTACGACTTCTCGTCACAACTCGATTGCAGCACTGGATTTGTGATGAGTGTAAGTACGAGCCGTGTTATGGTACTCGGCCATACGTACACGGGCGGAACATTGCCGCAACATGGAGAACTCGTGCTCTCAGGCTAGACAACTTCCCTAGACCGGGAGAAAGAAAAACCAGTGCTTCCCACCTACTTATCTGGATCCCCTCTCGCCCTCGTACGTATAGGCAAGTTCACATTATCTTCTATTGTCAGGTAGAATGCCCCACAAACGTACGAGTACCGTACCCAAAGTGAACGTGTCTCTTTGACGCTAGCGACGCTTTCGAGCAAAGTTCAAACGACGGGCTCTCGAGTTCATCACGCACAACCGTCCCACATTCCGGGGATCGCACTCGGAACTACATATTTGGAGTTATTCAACGCACCCGATATCCCGACCAACAAGCAGGGTTGGTTGGTTTGTCTCATTCCCACAAATCTTTGTCCCTTGATCAAAGTTTACTTACCAATGTTTTGACGGTGATTCAGATGTCACCATGTCACCTTTCAAGGCACCCCATCTATCAGCAGAAGAGCCTGGGAGCAGCTAAGAATGGCTGCAGTGAGAACGCCGTTCGCAGATCGCCTTCTAGTTTCCTCTGCATCATCTCGTGCACATTGATACGCGCAAATTGATTCATGATTCTAAACCGGTACCGCGATATGCATGTACATAGTTGATAAAAATGCAAATACATAGATCGATTTTGGCATGATCCGCGTTAATAATAAACATGCATCCACAACCCCCGACCATGACGCTATCGATTCCAAATCGCAGACGCGACAGCGACGACGTCGCGCATCTCCGCCACGTCGTGCACCCGCACAACGTTCGCCCCTTGTTGCACCGCACACGCGACGGCTGCCGCCGTCGCCCACCCCCGTTCTTGGGCAGTCGTTTGGCGGCCCTGGTACGTCCCCTCTGTGTCCGGCTCCTCCAGGATCACGCCCCACACTGACTTTTTGGAGGGGCCAACTAGGAGGGGGTACCCCGCCAACGGGTTCGCGTTCCCATACCCACCTACCCCGTCACCGTCGGGCGTGGGCTCGGTCACCCGCGCCAAACTACGCATCAGCGCCAACTGTCCCTCCACAGGCTTGCTAAACCCAATCCCAGGATCGACGAGGACGAGCCATCGGCGTACCCCGCCGGGCCCACGCACGATCGCGTCCACCTTGCGCCCAAGCTCGGTCTGCACCGCGCGCACGATCCCGCCGCCGGTAGCCCCATCCTCACTCCCGTCCGCGTAGGCGCTGTAGTCCTTGTTTGCAGACGCCTCCCCCCGGGAATGCATTAGCACGATCGGGACGCCCAACTCCCTCGCCACGCCCCGCATGCGCGCGAGGTGCGCGGCGGACGCGTCGTCCGGGGGATACGCCGGCCCCGTAAATGCGTACACGTCGTTGATGCAGTTGGCGCCGGCGCGCACGGCGCGCTCCGCCACCTCCCACCGGAACGTGTCGACAGAGAGCAGGGCGCCGCAGACCGCCTCGGAGGAGTGCGACCGGATAGCGCGGATGACGGGGAGGACGCGCGCGAGCTCGTCGGTGGGTGAGACAGGGGAGGCGTGTGGCCGTGTAGAGTAGCCCCCGATGTCGATGATGTCGGCGCCGGCGACGAGGGCGGCTTCGGTGTAGGCGAGCGCGGTGGGGAGGGTGTTGTGCTGGGCGCCGTCGGAGAAGGAGTCGGGCGTGACGTTGAGAGTGGCCATGAGGTAGGTTTTGCGGGGGCGGGCGTAATTGGTGGTCGGGGAGGACAGAGTCCAGTATTTGGCTGTTGGGGGGACTTGGATGGCATCGGTCTTGAGGGCGTCGGTGTCGTCCAGGGGGTATTTAGGGAATGGCATCACTTTGAACATGGGGAAGTCGTTCTCTGTTTGGGTAGAGACCAGCTCGTCCAAGAGGGTGGATATCGTCTTGTTGCATACAGGGTGTACGAAATGCGGGACCATACTAGTGCGGGGTTGAGTTCGCGATGCGTAGTAAACACTAGAGGCGACTCACTCGCTCAAGGGACGAAGCACGAATTCGCGCTCGCACATGCGTGGATGTGGGATGACGAGCTCACCGATCAGATTATCCAAGCTCGCCCGACTATCCCGAGGGCGAGTATCCAGGAGTTGGTCATCATATGTGAGGATGTCGACGTCGACTGCACGTGGACCGAAGCGCATGCTCGGTACTCTGCCGACGACCTTTTCGATTTCCTTGACCAGACGAAGCAATTCCTTGGGAGACAGGTTCGTTTCGATCTAGGCGAGCGATGAACACGGATAAGAGGACAGATGGTACATGGACACACCATACAAGCGCAGTTGGCAAACCGAGGTTGGTCGGTGACATACATTGGCGCGGTCTCGTACATGAAACTGGTATCGACGACCGACACCTGGGCATCCTCGAGCAAGTCACTGAGCAAGGATCTCGGTGCCTCGAGGAGGCGCAACGCCGTCTCGATGTTGGCGAACCTGTCGCCGAGGTTCGAGCCAAGCGCAAGGGCAACAGAGTGTGTCGACAGAGATGGACTACCGCTCTCTGCGTCCGCTTCGGTACTCGACGTGGGCAGGGGGGATGCAAAAACCTCGGGAAAGTCATCTCGTCGACGAGTTATCTGGATTTGAGCAGAGGACGCGAGGGCCAATGCGTTTGGCTTCGACAGCTTGAGTGTCACCTTGTCCGGGTTTTTTGTGTACCCGAGAACGTGTTGTGCGACGGCCGAGGCGAGTGCCTCCACGGTGAGGTATGCCGAGGGAGCGAACATCTGAGTCCATTCGTGGGTTAGCATATCGTCGACTTGATAGGATTGGTACACACTCGGTGGACGGACGCCGAGAGGGCGACGAACGGAAACGGTTCTCCGTGCTGCTGCCTATCGATCGTGATATCGAACACGACAGGCTGTTTCTCGATGCGTTCCCGAGGGTTCACGCCAATGATGGTGTCAAAGGCGAGCCCATTGATGACGGACTTGCACGGGTTCATCGACGTTTGCCCTCTCCTGCGTGTTGTCTCAATCGTGAAACGGGGTGAGGCATCCCGGAGAGTCACGACGAGGCCTGCCTCGTCTACATCCGGGTGCGAACCAAAGAGCGTCTCGTAGACGCGATCGACAAGGGCTTCGAGGGACGTATAAGGTGTTTTGGGAAGCGTCGCTACGAGCGTTGTGTATACGGCTGCATAGTTGATCGAATGCGTCAAGTCGTCCGATCGCGCAGCCCTCGAAATGTCGTGCGTGAGGCTTAAAGAGAGTAATACAGCCTGCTCGTCGTCGTCGAGAGCGAGTGTGAGAACGAGTTCGTCGATGTGGATGGTGTCCCTGCAACGGCGCGCCATGTGTGGGAACGAATGCTGGAAGCGGTTCACGATGAGCGTCCAAGCTGCACTAGACCAACTCGCGACGTACCGCGCACAGAACGTGCGCGCGTCCCAGGACATCTTTGAAAAGGGCGCGCTCGTCCTCGAGAAGAATGCCGTCCACAAGATGGGCGACGACAGTGCGTCCTCGGCCACGTTGACTGGCAGTGGTGCTCACATCATATGCATATGACTAGGTTGGGCGTTTCTGGAACAATTGGCACTCGCTGCGATAGACGTCGGACGGTTGGACGTGGCGGACGTACGTGCGTGGACTCGGGGGATTGGACGGTCTGTGCTCACACCGACGCCCGTTGACAGGAATGTCTGCGGATGCTCCACGACAAGTTCCCGAGTTCACCGCGCGTGGAATGTCTCACAGGCATCCGCATGGAAGCTACTGAATCGCCAGAGATTGCTCTCAAGTACTATGCAGAGTCGTTGGAAGCAGATCCCACCAATGCGGTACGTGGACCAGGTGTGACTACCACACGTCGTGTGTCCTTACGAGTTTCAAGGCCATATGGAAGCGACGCATCTCGATATTTCGACGGACGGGCAAGATTGACAAGGCGGTTCACGAACTCTCACAATTACTTGATACGTTCTATACCGACGTCGAAGGCTGGCTCGAGCTGGCCGACATTTACGCGTCGTCCAGCCAGTACGTTTCCAACCCTTGTCTGAACCATCGACATTGACGAGTTGCCCAGATATGAATATTCTCTGCAATCCCTGATGCATGTTCTCTTGCTCGCACCTCAGAACCCATTCTACGCGTTGCAAGCGGCAGAAACGGCGTACACGGCCGGGGACCTGGCACTTTCGATTAAAATGTTCCTCATGGTGGTCGATATGACTGACGGCGATGATTCCGAGTCGCTCGCCGAATCGGCACCGCTTGGTATTACCGTGCGTGCGTGGTATGGTGTCAAACTCGTGGGTGTCGTGTTTATCTCCAGACCGAGATGGCGTTGACGTTGTCATAGTGCACGAGACGTATCGCGCAGGACGCACGGCTGGCGACGAGTTCCCCCTCTAATACGCCCCCTCCGAAAAACGTCGGGGTGCTGGACGAGCTTGCCACGGAGCGGCTACGGGTCGCATATTCGAGCTCTGGGCAAAAGGGAGAGATTGCCAAAGGGAGAGAGGAGGTGTTTGCTTGGGTCGCTTCTCCATGACGCTATCTTTGGTAGGAAGGAAATGCGTCAAATCACCGTAATGGTAGCACGGCTAATTTACTAATCTCTGCGAGTGATTGGTAGAATTCCGTCATGCGTGTCGTTTGGATAGAGCCATTCCCCTGATTATACCCTGAAAAACAGCCGAGAGAAGAATACAAAACGGCCGCGGCTAGCTTGTGAAACCGTCCTCGGAGCTATGTGACGTTCCTGGTTGTCTCACTGCGGACCAGTGGGAAAGCCAATCACTGTACGGGTTTGGGTGCTCGTGACTTTAATCGATCCAAACACGGCGAACAGACTACACGTACAAAAGCAGGAGACTACAGTAGAACTTCTATACCAGGCCGAGGATGTAGCTGATTATGTACGCGAGCAGGACGGTCTGAGATGCAAGGATGAGCTTGTGGACATCATCGACGATGGTGGGCTAGAGACCAATTGGTCACTGAGGGAAGCCAACCTCTCCCTGATTTCCTTCCTCTGGATCGCATCCAGCTTGTCCTCCACTGCCTCCTCCGTGAGAGTGAGATAGGGGTTACCATATTTGGTAATCTACTTGGCGTTGTGGTGACGTGTCATTGTCCTTTGCTCTCCAACATGTTCGCCGACGAGCTGAAGACACTCCGCAGACTCGGGTTCCGTCATGTTCGTCTCTTGTTTCTTCGTGTTTGCAATGTTCAAACAGGCTTTTTCAGCTTCTCCTCCAGATACTCAACTTTGCGTCGGTCATCGCGTCGGGCTTGATGCTATGGAAGGGACTGGGCCTCTTTTTCAACACAGAGTCTCCCATCGTCGTCGTCCTCAGGTACGCGTCTCCACTCGGTCTAGGGTAAGTCTGATGGGGACTCAGTGGTTCTATGGAGCCCGCCTTTTACCGCGGTGACCTGCTCTTCCTCACCAACCCGCCCAACGCGCGCTATCACACCGGCGATATCACCGTATACAAGGTCCCGAATGCGGAAATTCCCATCGTGCACCGTGTGATGGAGACACACGACATTTTCGTATCCAACTCCACGCGCAAATCCAAGAAAGACCCGTTCGTGCCGTTGCTCATGTCCTTGCCCCCCGCGCTCACCGCGTTCGACAGGTTCGCCAAGTATGCTCTCGGTCCAAACCAGCTGATGCTCACAAAGGGTGACAACAACCACGTTGATGATCTCGAGCTGTACCAGGGGCTTGATTTCTTGGAGCGGCGCCACATCATTGGCAAGGTCCGCGGGTATGTGAATCAAGGCGGTTGGTTTGTTGGTGTTTAATTCCCTCTTCAGCTTTTTGCCGTATATCGGATACGTAACAATCGCCATGGTACGTACGACCTTTTGATTTCTAGATCTCCGTCGCCAAATCTGATGTGTACGTGTTTGTGTGCAGAACGATTTTCCGCAGCTCAAGTATGCTCTGTTGGGTGGCCTGGGATTGCTGGCGCTGATACAACGCGAATGAGCGGCTATGTACTCAACTGTCACCCCAGGATCAATATCAGGCCGGAAAAAATATTTTTGGCGCGTCTGTTTGATTTCCCAACGCAGGATGGTAATTTGGGTCGTTTGCGCGTTCTCGCGCTGATCGCAGTGGCGGGGTAAACGTGGTCACGTGGGGTGCCAGTTCAGAGTCGTCCTGGAGGAAGCGGTCCCGTATCAGATTCTGTGCAAAACGTTGATCTGTCGCGTGTTCGAGAAGGGGGGGAGCGAGTCACCGTGAATTACATAATAAAAACCAAATGAGAGTATCCGGGGTCCTTTTGATAAGTACCCCGATTGCACATCCCGCACTAGTGACCAAGCGAGGTGCATTGTGCAACTCGGCAAGCAAGATCGTTCGTCCCGTCTCGCTCACCGCTCTCTCCCTCCTTCCCACCTCTTTCCCCATTCCCCTCCCCGTTTTTTCGCCTTTTTCTGACCTCAGGGACGTCCATTTTGCTCAACTTGCCATGGATACGTCCCCCCTCGCCGACCCACAATCACAACACCAGCCCCAGCCCGGCTCAGCGCCATCCACTGGCCCGTATGTCCGCTCTTTCTCCTTCTGATATACCCCCTCACCAGCCACAGCCAAATCCGCTCCCGGGTCACCGTCGTATGTGCAGAGGTACGTACAATCATTGCTCATCCCCGCCATCCTCTCACCTCACCTAGTGCAAACGCCTCAAACTCAAGTGCGACCGTCGCACACCCTGCGGGTCCTGCACCAAGCGTGACACTGTCGCCAGGTGTGTTTATTCGCCTGCAGCGGCAGAAAAAGTGTGCGGACCCTTGTCATCTCTTCCTCCTCCTTTCTTCCTCACTCTTCCCCACCAGCGACCTGCACTCCCTCAACAACCGCCTCATCCAAGTCGAGTCCCAGCTCGCACAATTCACCGCCCCAGGTGCACGCTCGCATAACTTTTACAACCACCTCCCCGGTCCGTCAACACACCCCGATCGTCCCCTCCTTGCGGTCGGCCAATCAGGCTCGTCTATCGCAATATCGCTCGACGACATCACTGCCATATGGCTCGACGAGCTTGATCTCACCAAGGACATCTTGCCTGTTCAATCCCCGCTTGCCCATTCATCGTGCCCTTCTTATACCTCGAACCATGTCAAAGTCGAACCAACACCTACCGCACTTCCACCCCAAGATGTCCTCAACCCTTCGGACCCTCCCATACACTTCCTCCTGCCCCAAGTCAGCGACTATTACGCTTCCTCGTCACCTACAGCAACCGAGTCCCCTTCCGTGAATCCTCGGTTACTTGCACACCTCCGTTTTGCGCCGCGAAGACGACAAAAGCTGTATGACAACGTTGAAGACGCCCTCAAAATGCACCCTTGTTTCAATTTCAAGCACTTCAAGGATCGTGCAGAGGCGATGTTCAAGTGGTCTTCGGAAGTCGACGGACACGACGGTTCGCTTCCTGACCCTTCGACGTCTCAAAATGGGACAAATGGACCTAGCAAGTTGGAGACTGCTCGTGCGATATTCTTTGGCACTCCTCCGTCCACATCCTCGAGTCGTGCCCTGTCCCCTCCAAAGCCTACACTTTCCTTTTTCGCCGTTGTGGCGGCCGCTTTTGCACTTGGTATGTTGGTTGACAGAGAAATTGCCGAGGAGGAAGCCCGCTTGGACGTCGCTCATGCAGACAACGCGACTCCGGATGAGTCGTCATCGCGGCCAGCCACGCGCAAGAAGCAAGATCTGTTCCCCATCCCGAACAAAAAATGCAAAGGCATTGCCAAGGATGCCATGAGCTCGCCTGCCGTACTCTTCGCACTTTCCCAACAAGCCTTATCGTTGTTCGAAAAGTCCAGTCCGTACGATCTAGATTTCCTCGTGGCCATGATCCTTCACGTGTTGTACGCACTGCATGATAGTAGAGCGCGTGTCGTCCACACTCTGCTGCCCGAGGCAAGTGATTCCGATCGTTGATGAATGATGGTCAATCACGAGCGTCTTTATCTCCATTAGGTCGGCAAAATGGTCAACATTGCCCGTTCAATGGGACTAGACGTGGACCCCGACGAGTTTCCTGGTAAATTCAATCTTTTCGAGGCCGAGTCTAGACGCCGAGTCTGGTGGGACATCTTCTATTATGATTTGTGAGTTATCCACCACCCATCTCATTTCCGTGTGGCTCATTCGCGGGGACGCCGCAGGTTTATATCGGACTATATGGGCCGGTCGCCTCTTATCTCGGATACTGAACACACCACACGCCTTCCTATGGATGTAGATGAAGATGTATTCACACCAGCATGTACCACTATCCCGCTGCCGCGAAGCCCCCTCTCGCTATTGGAGCCGAATTCCTCAGACTTCAAGTACTTTGGTCTTAAATGCCGGTATGTTTACCTCATTCATCTTACTCGTCCTCATGCTCACTTCATCACCAAGTCTCGCACAATTGGTCAAGGATATTAAAAGACGTTCGCTCAGGGATTCTGTTCAGAATGATCCGGCCGCACACGAGCAGTTCACCCTCGAGCAGGCAGCCTCATGTGTGAGCGAGATTAAGCAATGGTTTGCGGATCTGCCGTCCACATTCCGAATGGATATTGACTCCGACCCTGGGACCGTGCAAGCACTTCCATCAGATGGGAACAGCCCTTCATCCGCTAACCCTGGCGAGTCGACCAGCGTGTCTCCAGTGCTCATGGCGCAACGGTGCGAGTTGGCGGTGATGGTCCAAAAGTTGATCATGAAGGTTTACATACCGTTTTTGCGACCGTCCTATGGCCACGGGAACTCGACGTCGTACTATCAAGCTACGGTTGGCACCTTCACTGCGGCGCATGCCATCATCCGTTCGCTCAAGGTGCTGTGTACGATGTGGAAGCAACGTCCGGATCTCCGGGGCCGGCGACCGATCCCTGCGCTGTTCAGCTTTTACTCGTTCAGTAGGGCACTCTTCGACGCAGCGGTCGCATGTGCGCACAACGTGATCAAGGATCCGAAAAGCGTTTGGGTACATACAGCTCTTGAGGACGTCAACTATGCACTCGAAGTTTTGCGCGATCCAATGCTGAACACGGGACGTGGCCCTGTACGTGGGGGTGTTGAAGGAGGCGTGCGAGAGGCCATCAAGATTGTGGAAATGCTGCAGCGCAAGGCCGAGAGGGCGCGCTCTGGTAGTTCGGACACTTCCTCAGCGGGCACGAAAAGGAAACACGACGAGATTGAGGCCGACGTAGCGCAGCTGCGCCACGGCTTTCGGTTCCCGTTCGTCAGCCCACCCGTCGTGTCGACCAATGGGCCGACGCCGCCTAGGGTTGATCCTGTTGCTCCATTACCTGCCGCCGCCAGCGCGCGCTCCACAACGACATCGTCTGGTATCCCACCCGATCCACCAGCACAAACTACCCGGAGGTCCAGCCCTACCGAGGAGCAACACAAGCGCCCGCCGTCGGTCGCGCTGTCGGCTGCGTCGAAACCTGCATCGCATCCTTCCAAGCACAAAGACAAACCTGCCAAGAAAGCATCCTACCCCCAGACTGGTATTCGCGTTCGAAAAGACCCGTCGCCGTTCAGTAAGCCCTGTGGACCGTCTGCTGCTCCCACCCCGTCCAGTACGGAGAGTGACACTTCTCCGCCCGTCCGCCGAGCCCCTTCTGTAGCCCCGAGTCCAGCTCTTGAGTATCCACCGTACCCGCAGCAGCCGGCTTCCCAGACCGTGAATATCCGCCTTGCGTCTGTCGCTCCCAAGCTGGACGCCAGTTCCGCCGATTTCCTGATCCCCTTCAGTCCAGGGGAGGAGGCAGTGCAGCAGGTACAGATGAACTTGGATTCGCGACGGTACTGCCAGACCGAGATCTGTCAAGACGTATCTAGTTCTCGGCCGGTTGCCAAGGTCTCCCCGGCCGTCTCCACCTATGAGCCGCCTCACAGCGGTCCATTCAGTAGTTCGAGCCCTGCGTCGTACGCGCCATCTAACGGGAGCTTTTCAGGCATCAATTCGCCGTATCCAAGCGGTGGTACGCAGTTCTCGAGTACGCCTTCGCATGAGCCACAATCATCTTCATTCGACATGTCGGCTTCGACGCAAAACTACTATCCCTATAATCCCCAATCTCAAACTCATCCGATGACGCTGGTTGGGGTGAACCACAATGGAGACAATCTGTCGTTCCAGATGCGGGACCAAGGGGTGTCCCAGAGCGGAGGTCTCTTCCAGTACCAGACCGACAAGTCTCACCAGGGCATGTATGCTTCGGAGCGACACGCGTCCGTGCAGCCGTCGCCGTTTGCGGAACAGCACGTGCAATCGATGGCTCAAGCTTGGACCCCGCAACCGGAGGATAATGGATTCTGGCGTTCTTTTGATCCGTTCACAGCATGAATCACAATCACAATGTGCAAAAATAATCACCGTATGCAATGTTCCCTTCTCTCGCACGCCTTTCTCTCGACATATGCTTTCGTCATGCCGTTCTTCTCGTCCTTTGAATTCTCCCCACGCTTAATCTATGCTCACCCCCCCTGGGTTTCAGTGTTGCCGTATCGGATCATGGCCGCTCCCCGGCTGCTATCGGATCTCGTGTGTATTTTGTATCATGGACTGCATTTTTCGCTCGATGAGTTGATTTCATTATTTGGATTCAGATGTAACATGTTTATTTCACTTGCCTCTGCCGTGTTCGATTGACCGACGGGATACCTTTTCCACTCGTATTTTTGCCTCGCTCAAGTTTCAGGCTACGTCCACGTTGGCTTCGATTGTCGCTCCTAATATCTTTTTTCCCGCGGCAACTCTTTAATTTCTTTCCGTTGCACGTTGTAAATGTAGCTTTAGGTTCGACTCTGGAATTAGACTTGATTTATTGCTCGAGGATGACTTGTAAGGTGCAGGTTCAGAGCACGGGCGTTCTTACGTCACCCCGGGCCGGACTGGAGACTTTGAAACTGGTGAGTTCAGGTTCAGATCTCGGAACCGTTCAGGAATGTATGTATGTCACGGACCCCTTTACGGCGAGTCACCAACAGATGATTGATGGGGATGCACAGGGTCCATGAGTCCTCAAGGGCTGACGTGTCACCCATTTCGGCTCGCTGACAGATTCAGATGCAAGAACCAAGGCGAGCATGACTCGTGTAACTTACTGGATCCTTGAGCTTACTGGATCCTTGAGTGCGTTCATAGGACGGTGCGGAAGTCGACAGCTGGCTGCGGCTGAAACTTGAACGTTCCGGGAGTCGAGACCAGAGGTCCACTTGCCAGAGGCTGGTGAGACAGGGGATACGGTGTGTTCAACGCGTACCTGATATAGAAGCGGACGTCTTTGATTTCAGGTTCTAGGTTTGGGGCTTCATGATACGCGGTCCGAGGGTACGCGGCACGGCATCAATCATGTCAACCGCTTCTCCGTGTACCCGTACCGTTTGGGATGAGATGTTCGAGACAACAATTATGGTGAGTCAGAGTACAGAGTTTGACCCTTTTTCTGTACATGTGCATGGGGTACGCAAAACGACTCGACTGGTTTGCTCAAATCCCACTTAGCCTATCGTCGAGTGCGGTATCACTGCATAAGCATCTGTCACCTCATCCCGTTGGGTGTACTTGGCGCTTGTAGTCAAGACTTGAAACGCGCCGCTGTCATCTGTCATTGTCAAGAGATTGCATCCGTGTGGGGTTGATTGTGCCTGACGAGCGGAAGAGTTCGAAACCGCTCCTGGAGACTTGTGATACGTAGGTGATGCGGCGTTATTGATATCACGGCTCCAATGTTGAAACGATGATCATACAGTCCGCACGGGAACGTTTTGGTTTCTGGAGGCCAGCCTGCCGCTCGAGTCTGATGAAACGCAGAAACAGATACGATTGAACAGGGCCACTGAGTGCATACTCTGAACATGTCGTCCGAATCTCAGTCAGCAGTATCAAGCATCGTGGACTTCACCGTCGTCAGTCCATTACATTATCTGGTCTTGTATTCTGGGGTCTCTAATCAGTGATTCGCGATTCGTAGGTTGAGTACATTTGAGTTAGTGGACTTTTTTTATTCGAGCTGAACCTGTTATTGATGATCTGACTCGGAATGCAGAACAAGCCTTTGTTCGTTCTCGTGAGTACTCGGGGGCGTCACCGCCTGTTCTGAACGCACGTTGGAAGCTGACTCAACAGGTCGTCCCGAGAACATTTACCATTGGTATGTCTCGAAACATACAGTTCGTTCATCTGATCCACTGGCACCCGAATGATAATGGGGAGTTCCTTCCTACCTGGCCTTGAAAAGGTGATTCTCGTATGCTGATAATATACGCGCCTGCTGAAATACCCTCTAGACGAATGTATTAACCCTGGCTTGTGATTCGCAGATACAAAATGATTAGTGCCCTCTGAACAGGTGTGAGTTATTTCAATACTATTCAGGCCCTCTGTGTTCAAGGATGCTTCAAAAGCGACATATCATTATTTTCGGTGAATGAGCGATCTTCATCTTCATCGATACCGCGGACTGTGCGTCTGTGTTGTTTGCTTCGATAAGCGAGGTTATGCAATGGCCATGGTGACTGCCTGAGTGGCGGTGATCCTTCGTGTCTGGGCAATCTATAGTCGTTCGAGAATCATCGTTGGCATTCTCCTCACGCTGCATGTTCCGGAGATGGTCCCCCTCTTGACTACTTGTATTGCCGCCAGCATCAGGTTCCCGAGTGTGTGACACCCCTGGATTCATGTCATGTGTATGTTGTTCTAACAGGCATTCATCGAGCATATGCTATAGGTGACTACAACTATCATTCAAGTGCTCGATTTTTCATTCCGTGAGTTGGAAGCTGATTCACCTATCTGGATCAAGATGTACGACAGTCTACAGCTTACGCTCGCTGCAGTCGTCTCGGTTAAGAAGGGGCATGTAAATTTATATTAGTAAATTAACCGAGTGTAAAATAGGGTCAAATAGGCTTAAGTAAGTGAGGTCATGACATAATTTGCTCAAGCCGCTTGGCGCTTGCTGGCAAGCACCGATTTGAACCTTTCCAATACTTCGGCCTGGAACATCCGAATACAGTCGGATCTGTCATGTTGATAATGGCGTAGTCAAAACACGCCGCCGTCATCGTGAGTTTGGATGGGCATGATTGCTAGTGCCTGACGATATATATACTACCAAACTAGTTCTGCAGCGTGGCACGCTATTCGTGGGTGCTAGATTGTCTACGAAGGCGGTCATATGGATGAAAAGTGGATTGACGCCCAGGGTCCTGGCAGCCAGTAGGTAAGTTACGTAGATAAAAAGTTTGGTCTGTGAGTCTGGCTGCCGCTGGCGTTGATGGGCAGCGGCGTCGTCGAACATTCTTCCGTGTCCCCGCGGCTTCGCCCACCACACAGCTGACATGGGAGCATTTTGGATGCGAAGATCGCACAATTGTCTACCGAGGCCCTGATTCTCTGGATTGTTCAGTCCTGCAAGTTGCAACGGTGCAACTCAACCTCTGTTTCGACGTACTCATGATGCGGTCCGACTTGTTCTCCCGAGTGTATTTCGCAATCTCGCATTCAATATATGGTGCAAATGTGTTCGCTAGCAGTTGGAACGGGGCCAGCGGGGTCCATACAAGGCTGTCGATTGACGTTGACATCGGTGATTGCTCGTGAAATGGTGCCTGATGTCGCTCGGAGTTGATATGTCCTCGAGGATGTACGTCTTGCTGTCACGTTGGTCTTTGGCGATCCGTGTTGACACGAAGCCTTATCTTGCACGGTGTTACGCCCACTTCAACAACAGAGTTATACCCGAGTCAATCTGCTCCAAGTCTCAAAGTGTGTAATTCACGGCATGAAGGAATGCAGAAAGTATCACTGTGCCTGCCACGCCTTATAATCTGGATCGACATTAGGATGCCCTGCTCAACAGCCCTTCGCTGGAATCCTCTCTCTCGCTGTCGTTTCCTGCGCGTTTCAGTCTCTGAGGACTGCAAAGTCATGTCTGGTTTGCAGTCAGCACTGTGCCTCACCAGCTGTCAGCGCTTGAACATGTTCAACCGTTTCAAAAGTCCACCTGGCACATACAGCTACATAGATGTCATGGAAACACACCGCGAAGGTCGGAGAAAGCTATTGACGTTCTGGATTAGTGAAAAACGCACCTTGAAGGCCAAGCTTTCTGTTTCAACATACGAGAAATGGCGATCCCGCTATTCTCACACAAAGACGGATCTTCCTATGGTAGTGAACCTATGCGGGTAACGTGAAGTCAACGCAAAAGCACCGATCGACGCTCCCTGACCGAACCGGACCCCGAAACTGCTTACTTGTCATGACATGGGCTCGTGTTGCTATATCACCTTGCTAGAAGCTAGAAGTGCTACCGCGATCGGTTTCCACTGCTATTGCGAAGCACATTCATGAAATTACCTAGTACCACATAACGCAACGGCGTACTAATCATTGAAGTTACTTTATTACTCGGTATGTCTTTCTGTTACGTTGTCTTTGACCGTTCAGATCGCCTCGGAGTGTATCATGTGGCGACCTGGAACCCAGATCTTTTGGCCCACTCCGACTCCTGAGAGGTGCTAATCGAGGAGTTGACTGATACTAGGGCCAAGTTCCGATCTGGCTCCACGTTACCATAAGTATCATGATGTGACACCACGATGGGAGCGCAGATGACACTAGATGACACCGTTGCAATGTCTTTATTTTCGCAGGTATGCAGATCCTTTTCAAAAGGCTTTCACATCATTTCTGCGAGACCCTCTATCATCTCTCGCAGTCCAGTGTCTGAACAGTGGATACTCACGCTTCAAGGCCATGTCGTCCGAATCCAGCTCCGAACTGCAGTCGGTAGTGACAACTATCGTGGATAATAACTACGCGACACGTACGCCATTGGCTGACGTTCATCCGTTGTCCATCGGTCTAACCCGTTTTCCAGTTGTGGTCCTTGCTGGCATTGGGTATGATTACAGTGAGCATCACATGTTTGTGATCATGATGTGCTTTCACAACTAACTTTGGCGTCTGAGTCCTTACCTTTCCGGACGAGGTATTTCACATATCCACATACCTTATGTTTGTGGACCTCACTGACTGGAGACTCTATTTTCAGGTCGAATACATCTGGGTTAGCGGACTTGAACATTTTTTCGGGAAAGACGTGTATGTCTGATGTGACTGCAGAACAAACCCTGGAGTCGAGTGTCCACCTTATTCGTTCTCGTGAGTACTTTCGGACATCTTTACGACAACGCGCAAAAGTAGCTGTCAATAACAGGTTCGCTATTTCGGTATATGCAGTGTCGTGTATGTCAACGCCTATCTGAATGCATTGTGGAAGCTAACTCGACAGGTTGTCCTATAAGAACATTTACTATTGGTATGTCTCGAAACATACGGTTCGTTCATCTGACCCACCCGAATAACAGTGGGGAGTACCTTCCTACCTGGCCCTGAAAAGGTGATCCTTGCACGTTGATGATATATGCGCCCGCTGAAATGTCTTCCAGACGTATGTATTCATCCTTGCTCGTCACCTACAGACACAAAATCAGTAATGCCCTCTCAACAGTTGTGAGTTATTTCAATACTATTTAGGTTTGGAACCCTCTGTTCAAGACGCTTCAAAGGCGACATAATCATTATTTTCGGTAATTGGGCGATGTTCATTTTCATCGGTGCCGCGGATTGTGCGTCTTTGTGTTATTTGCTCCGATAGGCGAGGTTATGCAATGACCATGGTAACTGCAGTGGCGATGATCCTCCGTGTCTGGGCAATCTATAGTCGCTCGAGGATAACCATTGGCGTTCTCCTCGCACTCTACGTTCCAGAGATGGTCTCTCTCATGATCGCTTGTATTGCCGCCAGTGCCAGGTTCTCGGGTACGTGACATCCCTGGATTGATATCATGTGCATGCTATCCTAACAGAGGGATCTATCGGGCACATCTTACAGTGAATATTACTATCGTTAAAGTGCTCGACTTTTCATTCTGTGAGCTGGAAGCTGGTTCACCCATTTGGATCAAAATGTACGACAGTCTACAGCTTGCGCTTGCTTCAGTGCTGTGTCTCCTTGTGACTGGCAGATTCCTCTGGAACTCGTATCAAATGTACAAAGTGACGAAACGATGGGAACCTGGTCCTTATATGAGTCTTTTCGCCAGGGAGAGTGTGCTCTACTTCCTCGCGTACGTCCTATCTCAACCGGTAATCACTGGCTGGACTCATTTCCTGTGACCAGCGTGCTCCTTTTTGCAGCTGTCAACGTCCTGGTTCTCTGGGCCAACGTTCCCGTCACAGGATGGTGGATACTACTAGCAGAGACCCTTGAATACCTACCTGTGTTCACGCTCACCCCGCGTTTCATCCTGAGCGTGCGCGCGTTGTACGCGCGCGACCTTCGAGATCCACGCAAACTGCGCGATATGGACACTGATTTTGGCTCTCGGCGCAGCTTTGGTGGAAGTGGAAGTGTTACCCTGGTTACAAATGTGGGGAAAAACAAGGGGACTTGGTCGCAGCAATACGACGAAATCCAGATGAAAGAGATGTGAAAACGAAGTGCCGGCAGTGGAAACTTGATGTGGAGTACATCTCGTCCCATGACCGTGACATCCAGGAATGTGCTAGTATGTATTTGGTTTCTGCAAACTTGTCATCGCTGGACGGGACATAAACCTTGATCGTGCACCAAAATATAGTCAATGTTATGTTGCTCAAACTGTCGAGCAACGTATTCTGACTGAATCCTGTGTAGGCTAATTACCATCTGGCAGGATTACGTGTTCACTGTCATCCAAACTTCAACTTGAAACGTATTATACAGCTGAGCACCGCGGAAACACTTCGTTTTCTTGGGCCTTGACGCGACGGTCGGACGAGTGCCATTGACGTCCTAAATCAATTACTTCCTCACAGCCAGAGGCCTCACGAGTTTCCTGTTTCGACGAACGCCGGCGAGGAATACCAGTGATCGATCGATCCCGCCGTCACCATACACAGACGTGGTGCCAGCAATTGGAGTGGGGCCAACATGAAATCAACGTCCCGGACGGGGCTTATCATGTCATTTCCGCTTGTCATCACAACGGATGGATCCGAGACTAGACATCGTCTAAACATCGTGTTGCTGGAAAGCAACGAGCGCCACCACAATTAGTGACCACGCCTACTACTGCGAAATACGGTTATGAAACCACACCGTTACCGCGGCGCAACGGTATAATCCTCGGAGTTGCTTAGCTTGGGTATGTCTTCCTGTCGCGTTCTTGATCATTCATGTCGAAGACTGAAGACTCGACACGAAGCGGACATGTGTGGGAACACGTCACCCATATCGTTCAAAGGCATATCCAGAGATGCATTAGAAAGTTGGCTGGGACTGAAACCGGGCCCCGATCTGCTCCGTGTCACCGTAGGTATATGACACACTGCTGCCATGTCTTATTTTGTAGATTTGACTATCGGTGCATACGTCCTTTTTTAAAAGCCCTTCGCGCACTGGTGTTGGTCATATTCTCTCTCTCTCTCTCTCTCTCTCTCTCTCTCTCTCTCTCTCTCTCTCTGTAACATTTCTTCCATATCTCTGTGTCTGAGTAGGCATACTCATACTTCAAGAACATGTCGTCCAACTCGCGACTGCAGTCAGTAGTGACAACTATTGTGGACAATAACTACGTGTCACGTACGCATTGACTCGCACTCATCTGTTTCCCGTCTGTCTCACCTACTTGTCAGTTGTGATCATTACTGCTATCGGATATGACTACAGTGAGTAACACAAACCATTATCATGACGTGCTTCCTCAGCTCATATCGGTGTTCGAGTCCTTACCTTTTCTGATGAGGTACTTCACACATTCACCTGCGTTGTATCGATATCACTGACTGAAGACTTGGCATTCGTAGGTCGAACACATTTGGGTTAGCGGGCTCGGACGCTATTCGTGCAATCGTGTGTATCTGACGTAGCTGAAGAACAGACCCTGGAGTCGAGTATCCACCCTGTTCTTTCTCGTGGGTATTCTAGGCCTTTTTGCGACAACGCACCAAGCTAATTATCGGTACAGGTTCGCTATTTCGGTATATGCAGTGCCGTGTATGCCAACGCTTACTCGAATGCATATTGGAAGCTAACTTGACAGGGCGTCCGATCAGAATATTTAACCTTCGTATGTTCTAGACATTGTTGAGACGTACGGCTTGTTCTGACCCACCCGAATAATAGTGGGAAGTTCCCTCATGCCTGGCCCTGAGAAGGTGATTGTTATATTATTAATGAAATATGCACCTGCTGAAATACGTTCTAGACGTACATGTTCACCCTTGCTTGTCACCCACAGATACAAAATGACTGATACCCTCTGAACAGCTGTAAGTTCATTCAATACCACTTGCGTTATCTGTGTTCAAGGACACTTCAAAGGCAATATACTCTTTGTTTTCGGAGCATGGACACTGTTCATTTTTATTGGTGCTGCGGATTGTGCGTCTTTATGTTGTTTGTTTCGATAACCGGATCCAATGACCGACCATAGTGGCGATGATCCTTCGTGTCTGGACAATCTATGGTCGTTCGAGGATCATCCTTGGCATTCTCCTCGTGCTCTACGTTCCGGAGATTGTGTCGCTTGGGATTTCTTATGGCTCTGCCACCGCCAAGTTCTCAGGTGTGTAATATTCCTGCATTCCTGCATCTGCATGCTGCTGCAACAGGGACCTCCACTGTCACTCTGGCGTATCCTATAGTGGCTACCACGGTCAATCAAGTGGCCGATTTTGTATTCTGCGACCCGGTAGCTGGTTCACCCATTTGGGTGATGCTGTATATTGCCCT
>JBBPMA010000188.1:0-38506 GCA_038090075.1 Xanthoconium purpureum | reverse complement strand
GTCATGATATCGGCATTGTCGTTGCGGTTGTCACCTGAGGTGTGTGAGGACAAGGGAGACAGAGCAAGGGAGGGGGAGGGAGACGTGCGAGGACGTCGTCTGTTGTTGTTGTTGTCGCGTTGTCATTGTCGCATCATCGGGGCGCGTCGCCACGTCATTGTCGCGAGGCGGAAGAGGACGAGGGTGAGGGAGGGTGAGGGTGAGAGGGTAAGAGAGGAGGGGTGTCGTCGTCGTTGTCGGGACGAGGAAGAGGGAGAGGGCAGGCGCGTCGTCGGTCGTTGTCGTCGTCGGGACGAGAGAGAGGGAGGGGGAGGGGGAGGGGGGCGCATTGTCGTCGTCATCGGGAGAAGGGAGAGGGCGACGGCAACAGTCTTCGTCGTCGCATGTGAGGGAGGGTGAGGTGGGTGAGGATGAGGTGTGTGCGAGGCGCTGTCGTCGCCGCGTCGTCGTCGTTGCATGTGGGTGAGTACGAGGCGCTGTCGTCGTCGTTGCGTCGTTGTCGTCGCATGTGAGAGAGGGAGGGAGATGTCCGGGTGGGTGAGGACGAGGGACGGGCGAGGCGCTGTCGTCGCGTCGTCGTCGTCATCGCATGTGAGGCCTTGAGGGTGGGTGGGTGAGGACGAGGCGTGGGCGAGGCGTTGTCGTTGTCGTTGTCGCATGTGAGGGAGGGAGGGAGGGGCTCGGGTGGGTGAGGACGAGGTGTGGGCGAGGCGCCGTCGTCGTTGCATCATCGTTGTCGCGTGTGGTATGAGCGCGGGTCAGGAAACCCGTACCCGTATCCGCGCGATACCCGTCATGTGACCCGCGCGGGTTACCCGTACCCGTGGTATGCCCTAAGGCCAAGTATTGAGGCTATGCAAACTCTGAGGAGGAAGGGGACTGGTGTGCGCTGCGTTATGTATTTGGCAGGGTATGCCTCCCGCTCGTTGGACTACCACAAACGGAGCGCACACCTTCGAGTAAGCATGAATTCTTACTCCTTATTTTTTTCGCCTTTTGGTGTGATATTTCTACAGCATGGAAAGTAGTGAAGAGTAATTCAAAGATAGTAAAGTGGATGTTTCAAAGTAGTTCCGTTGTGTGGAAATTTATGGACAGTAAGATACGTATGAGCTGGCTTTGTCGATGTTGATAATAATTAAATGCTGTCTCATCACACATTTTAATGGCTGTCAGATTTTGGTAGTCTTCTGTACTCCGACAGTTCATTTAGATACTCTGATAAGAGTGTATGGCAACATTCTACTATTGGAGGGTCGATGTAGTTACCTCCACAATATTTGATTTTAGGATTGCATGATATGACAAGATAAAACCATCTCGATTGTCATCTATTTGGTACTCTTTGGAAATCATCACCCAGTCATGCCACGTTTTCATTGCGCCCGTGATGGCCCTGTGGGCCAGCGCAAGCGCGGATTTCTGGCCAAAAGATTCCGACTTCGAACCCAGCTCTCAGCGCGTACAGTTGTCGCCTATCCTAAGTAGGATCTGGAACCGAGATTACAGTGCACAAGGCTTGACGTCGAGCATTCGGATCCGCACTGCGACTCATACATACCATTTACGGGACTTCGAAGAGCCCGCAACAGCTGAACGTGGGGATGTTAGTATAGTACTGTGCTCATCACCTCGCGCGTCCAGTTCTGTTGCCGGTATAATTCTACGATAAAGACCGCGAGCGTCTGGTCAGAAAATACGACGCGGCACCTCGCTGCACGCGAGTATGTCCTGACTGCTGCCCATTCGCAGGAAGACGACGGGCGATCCAAAAAGTGACCCTCAAATCTGTACACGAGTACACGCTAATCCTCGTGACTCGAGTCGGTTTTGCTCGCTGCATCTGTCTTTCTTTCCTCGTTACCGAAACGTGTCCGAATGTAGGTACGTGATCGAGCTTCACGCGCGCTTTCTTTTGCAAGCATTCGCGGTGTATGGACAGAGAGCCGGGGTGGTTAGGCAGTTGTAAAAGCGAGGGAGTGACAGGAGGCAGCGCTGGATCTGAACGAAGTCGGTAAAGAAGGGGGCGAGAATGTCAATGCCTCAAACGGTGAGTTTCCTCCATCGGCGCGCTCCTCTGACATCGCTTGTTCTGACTTCGTCGCCTCGTCTGTAGACATCACCATGTTGTGCTTCTACCCCTTCCAACGCATTGAAGGTACGGAACATTGGTACGGGATCTAGTCTGTGCGCGGTTTGCCTTGCTATCTCCGCGAGCCCCATACTGTCGATATGGCGATCCGTATCCTCACGTCGACAACTTAGTGCATTGCTAAAGCTCCCATTCCCGGTGAGATGATATCGAAAAGTGCGTCACCTGTATTTCTTGCTCGACGCTCATCCCGGAGCGCTGACTGGTGCCCACATTTTCCATTTTCATTCCGCGATGTTGCAGTGTAAGTCTTGCTCTTGTTTTGTTCTTATCGTTTCTCCCCCTTTTCCCCGTCGAACTGGGCTCCTGTTGAACGTTCGTACTTTTTCCCCGCAGGTTGAATGCATGAAGGGCGACACACAAAGATGAGCAAGGCCAGCCCGCTCCCGTGATCGTCGTACCTACGATCCGAATATCCGAATAGCATCGTATTAGAACGACTAGAGATATATGTCCACTGGTTTATCGTTAATCCGCAGCTATTTAATATGAGATACTCTAATTTGGATCATTTTTCTTACCCTTTTGACGACGTGCAACTAGCTTCTGGTCTCCGGCCCGGACGGAAACGCGATAAATGTCATTCAACGCCTCCAGGTGGGCGAGTACTGGCACAACATGTAACAAACCTCCTTCACGAGTCTCTTCTGCGCACATCGAGTTACCCGGTCTGTTCCGAGTGTCACCCACACGGAGGAGTCTAACAACACTACCATTGGGAAGGAGCCAAGTACGGATCGCCGTCGGCGGCGATCCGTACCGGAAAACGCAAATCTTTGTACATACTTACATACTGCGTGCCTCCGGACTCAATGCCAACTGGTAGGTTTTCCGCACGATCGTCGGACGATGTCCCACAAGACGTTTAACTTTCCAATCCGTGCCTGCGAGGTCACGTGACGATCAAAGGCTCTTCTGGAGTTTGACAGACAATGCTGGGCAGTCGCCGAACTCAAGTCCTATTCGAAATCTGTCATCCAACGCCGTGCTTCGAGCCGCCTTGTACTAGGTCCCTCGTCATTCCCGCTGTCGTCCGGGACAATACTTTTTTTTGGTTTTCCCATCCGAACAGCCGCTAGGTCGCATGAGCTCAGGGAGTCGTCCAAGGAAACAGCCTAAGTGAGGAACTGTAGGAACTGCCGCCAGCTTTCGCTCAAAATAAAGAGACTTATCCGATCAAATCGTAGCGTGATGCCATCTTTGTTTGTCTGTGACCCATTGCAAAGGTACGGAGTTTCGAGATTCCATGGACCAAGGAGTGCCAGACTTGGAGACAGGGTCTCAGTGAGGTACCAGCTGGGGTTGACGAAAAGGTACAGCTTGTCAGGTGTCATGTAGGATATAGCATTGTGGACTCAATTGACTGCTGTTGTGCTGACCACGACGGCTGAGCGAGCATCGTCTGACTATCTAATTTGCACTGATCAACGGTGTTGGATAAAGCCCCGTTAAACTGCTCGAGCGTGGCGTGTTCCTGCGGTGGGTCAATCAGCCTATCACTCATGCGGTGAGATCAAACTTTGTTGCCTCCCGCAGAGCTTGATGACGAGCAGGAAGAACTGGCTTCTATCACCGTGACTGATCTGAACCCGGAGTAAGTACAATCCAGCCGGGGTAGCCACTCTGAAGAGGCACTCCCAACGTGGCGGACTTTGGAGTCAAACCATCAAACACCGCCAATTTGACAAACCGATGGCGGGCTGTGTCTAGACAGCCACTTCAAGTTGGGCCACAGGGTACTCACTATTCTTTCCTGTTCTCTCCCCTGCTACCAGTATGACTTTCTCGGAAAAGAGCGTCCTGTCAGAAGCTACCCTCACAAGAGCACGATATATATCGGAACCACATGGGTTCGGTGAGTTCGTACTGCCATCTGGCGCTTCAGGTCAAAATCTCGAATAGTTTTGGCTCAAAGTCCCTGCAACTCAACATTGCATTGATGACGAACCTGTTGCGGTGGAATCGGATCACACTTAGACTCCTGCCAAAACAATGACCTCTGCAACGTAAAGGACCCATGATATGATGATTTTTCAGGGTTCCATTCTTCTTGAATTGTAATTCCACTGACGGAAATGACGACGTCGTAGTGCTCATAGATAAGCTCAAGGGTCGACACGTAATGTTGTTGCCTTACGATTCCTGCCAGGATCGCGCCAATTCAAACTGGATACTCAATAGGATTGAAGTTCAATAAGGCTTTTTTGGATAAAGTTATGAACCTTACCTCAAGTCATGCATGCACATGTATTTAAATGGCCCACGTGTTTGGGCCGTATGCTATCGACTTTTCTTACTAACTTACTGCGCAAATGCCCTCGCGTGCAGCAGTATTAGGTCCATCGGTGATAGGTATGTCTAAGACAAACTCACTCCACACAAACAAAATCTGAACGTGACCCGTTGACCACCCAACAGGTGGAATGGGCGCAACGATGTTGGTACCAGTTTCGCCTCACATGACGTACTTAAACCTCAAACTGGTTGTCGTTGATAGGCTGACAGGCATATCCTTGGGTCAAGGTTACGCCTACACCCAATGGTTTCCGAACGAACGTCGATCTTTAAAGCTGGCGGTGAGTCTTGATCTTAATGCCCAATCGGATTCGCGCTGATTGACTCAGGTACTGAGCATTTTGTGACTATCTGCCTTTTGTCGCGAATCTACGGTCTGCTGACCTGTAGCCTCAGGGTCATCGATGTCTTTCAGACAGCGATGTCGCTCGGAATCATATGGTTCCAATTAATATCTTGTCGTCGAAATCTTTCATATGCTTGCACGGTTAAGAGCCCTTGGTAGGTTTCTCATTCCGGGAACTTGGAAGACTGCTTGAGCTGGAACGTGTAATACAGGCTATCTCGTGTAAGCAAACTTTCTTTCGTTTGCCTCCTTGCCTAACTCGTTGGTCTGGGATAGTTTTCTGTTCTCACAGTGGTATGACGTTCTATCACTGTTTACGAGTGACGTACATCTAACGTTTCGAAGGGATTGACAACATTTGGCGTACAAATGTGAGCTCCTCGACGGCCAATCGAAAGGTTACACAACTCACGTACGAGTATAGGTTCTACTGTCACAGGGTATGGGTAGGTCAGTCGTACAGTCTATCTTTTCTTTTCTTCTTCATCTCTCACGTGTTTCCTCAGTTAGTGGTAATAATCGGATGGTCACTTGCTCGGTGGTACGTGCCAGCTTCCTCGCTGGTTCTCCCGCTCGGTTTCCACAGACACTGCGATTACTAGGCAATTTTTGCTGGACTTCAATTGAGTGAGCCGTCTATTTCAACCTTGAGGCGTCTGACATCTTACTGGTGGGTAGTCCTTGGAACAAGTAAGTCTCGTCTACTTCAGAGATATACACCGAGAACTCATGCTGTTCCATCATCGGTACCAATAGTATGCGTCGGTTTCATGTTCGTTTACTTTTTTATACCTTTCGATGCTTCTTATCTGACGCTCAGCGCCGGTGGACCAGGATCGCCATCGGAAAAGCCAAGTTTCTGTATACCAATCCAGTATGCATCCCTAGAACACCAACATGCACCTACCGTTTACCAGTCTTCATTCTAGTATCTCCCCGGCTCATATGGCGCCAGTGCCATGTGTGATATTGTTATCACGGTATCGATGATATATTACCTCCGCGAGGGTCGCACAGGGGTCAGGAGGTATGTGTCCCATTCGAATAGAAACCCGATCGTAGAACTTGAGTGACGATCTTTCACAGATCGAGCAACCGGGTGCAACGTATGATGGTCATATTTGTGCAGATGGGGCTCCTGACGTGGTAAGATCGGCTACCTTTCATGATGTACGAGTATAGAACTTTGATCTACCTAGTCTGTGTGCAGTTTGCCTTGCTATCTCCGTGAGTCCCATACTGTCGATACGGCGATCGTCATCCTCATGCCGACAATGTAGACCATTGCCAAAGCCCCCATTCCCGGTCAGATCATAGCGAAAAGTGCGTCACCCGTATTTCTTGCTCGACGCTCATCCCGAAGCGCTGATTGGCGCCCATACTTTTTCCATTTTCATTCTGTGATTGTTGCAGTGTACGTGAACTCCATGTTTGCAGTGTAAGTCTTGCCCTCGTTCCGTCCTTGGCTCTCCGTTGAACGCCTGTCTTGTTTCTCCCTGCAGGTTGAACGCACGAAGGGCGATACGCAAGGATGAGAAAGACGAGCCCTCTCCGGCCATCGTCGTACCCACAATCCACATATCCGAGTAGGCCCACAGGAGAACGACCAGAGAGACTTGTCGACTGGTTTACCACTCATCCACGGTTACATAGTGCATCTAATATGACACACTCTAATTTAGATGGTCTTTCTTACACTGTTGACGTCGTGCACCCAGCTTCTGGTCTCCTGGCTGAAGTATGTGGGGCGTCATGCAACGAACCCCTTTCACAAATCTCTTTTTCCGTACATTGATTCACGCGCTGCGTTCCGAGCAAAGTCTAGCTGTCAACGTTCCAATCTGACAATAGAACAAGGAATCACGCATCTCAGAAAACGCAAATCTCTGTACATACCATGATCACCCCGTCGGTCCGGCAGCGGGGTTTTCCGCCCGACGGGGTCCCACACACAACGCCCATTCCTCGCCATGACGAAAGGATGACCAATTGTCAAAGGGACGATCAAACCTTCACATTTCAATGCGTATGTACATTGCTTCGTTCAGGGTGCGACGACGCTGGGAATTCGGCGTCGTCCGAATGGGCGGGTCCTATTCTGAGATCCGCCCATTCAATATGATATACAATACTGAATGGACACTTTGCAAGGAGCGATCCGAGTCAATTGGTCAGGACTCCGGAGTCAGGACACTGCAAGGATGCAACTCGGTTGGGTTGCACTGGGCATCGCACCGTGACCCTTGACGACCGTTCGTATTGCCCAGCGACTTAGGCATCTAAGGGACGTTAGCATTGAGCGCAATTGGAGGTGCCAACCCGGACGTCCGCCAACGGACCCTCTGAGGCTGAGCCAAAGTTTCAAACTGGACCGCGTGATTTAGAGAGAGAAAGGTATCACAATGTTGTATTGCATGCACATTGCACAATGGAGAAAAACGAAAAAGAGAGAACAAAAAACGAACAAACGAAAGAGAAAGAAACCTATAAACTACACACGCCCCTCCACTACCACGTAATCCCCATTTTCAAAAACACACCCACGACTTCGACTTCGTCATACCGCCGTCTTCTTGTTACATATGTGCTGCAGCGCGCTGTAGAAATGGTGCTGGATCATGTCGGGCGAGGCCACGCCTTCGATGCGTTGGGAGGGGTGGAGGTGATGATGTCGATCGAGGAGGTGATGAGTTCAACAAGGAGGACGATGAAATTGGGGGCGACCTAGAGTACGGGTGCGCGTGGGGACTGTCATCCCGATATGATTGCTGACATGATGAGCATACCTGCCCACTCGGGACCGACCCTGATACCGACCGTGACGTTCTAAACACACCATGGGTCTATTGTGATACCTCTGATACCAGCCACGTTCTGTCATCTTTCCAGTCGTCATGATACAGTCAGAGTATGATGGTACGTTCACTCTTGTCGAGTTGCAGATTTGAAAGTGGGTCATGCGACGTCAACGAGCGGCAAGCCATGTTGAATAACAAGCCGGGTACATTAGTGCTTAGCTGTAATCGAAAAAGAGTGTAAAGATTTCTCCCTGACTGAGTATTTTATACGGTGTTTGTTTGGATCGTGGGTAGTACTGCTCCATGATCAACGTCCTGTCCCTCGCATGTGGGGTCCATCCGGATTGTGGGGACGACGATCGCAGGCTGGGCTCCGTCTTGCTCTTCACGGATCATCTTGCGTGCGTTCAATCTGGAAAGAACAATGAAACAATGTTCGGCGGCGAACCGAGTTGGGATACGGAGAAAGCAGTAAAGGACAAATCAGAAAAGCAGAAGACTAAGAGAAGGTGACTTACACCGCGAGTATTGAGTTCACGTGCACTACGACGCCGCAACCGAGAGAATGACTCAGTCTCTCAGCGAGAAACCGAAGGTGAGAGACGCACATTTTGGAAGTGCCTGTCCAAGAAGAACTTGCCAGGCGGCGCCCGAAATGAACTAAGTTGTTGCATGTGAGCGCACGGAACCACCACTTGGACAGACAATAAAGGACACACAGAAATGGTGACCAGTATTGCGGTCAAACTAGATCCATGTCAATGACGGTGTTTTACAATAGGAATGTAATGTCTTACCTTGTCAAGAGCCCCATCTGCACAAAAAGGGTCACCATCCGTTGTATTCGGTTTCCAGACCTAGTGAAGTTGTCATTGAGGTCCACGGTGTGTGATTCATCTCTAACTGGACAAGATGCGTACCTTCTAACTCCAGTACGAGCCTCGCGGAGGAAAAAGATCATCGATCCGCAGATGATAACGTCACTTAAGGCACAGGCGATAAGGCTCAAAGCGGGGAGGTACTAGAATGAGTATCAGCATGGCAATACCCACGTTTGAGTCACATGAATACCTACTGGACGAGTGAACAAGATTCCGACCGTGCCATTGGCAAACCTGATCCGTCGGTATATGATCAGTGACGATAGCAAGCTATCCACATCACAAACGCACACGAGACCCGAATCTACTATGATGGAACAGCATGAGCCCTCGCCGAGTATCCCCAAAGTGAGATTGACCTACTTGATCCAAAGACTACCCTCAATAGCAGATGGGACTCAGAAACTTGACATTGAGAACAGACGGCTTACTCAGTTGAATTCCAATGGTAATTGTCTGGCAATCCCGGCAGTTGTGGTAATTCAGCGGAGGAACCAACTGAGTAGAAAGCACGCACCAGTAAGCCCGTGATTATCCGATTGTTACCGCTAACTGCACAACTATGTAAGACGAAGAAGTAACGGACAAATTACATGACTAACCTATCCACACTCTGTAACAGTAGAGCCTGTGCTCGTACATCAGTTATAAAACATCTCGATCCGCCATCAAGAGGCTCACGTTTGTACGCCAAATACAACGAATATCTTCGAAAGATTAAATGCATGCCGCTCTTGAACAGTAAATAGGATACCATACCGCTACAAGGCTACCTGTCTGCGCAGGCGAAGTGAGTTATGTGATTGTGAGGGCAAGCGAATAGTTTGCTCACAGAAGTCTCCCTGTATCGTGAATACCAACACTTGAGCGGCTATCAAAGTTACTGGAATAAGGAACTCACCAAGTCTCCCCCACCATGCAGGCATATGAAGGATTTCGACGACAAAGTATGAATTGTTGCCACGCAACCCCAACTGTCATCACGGTGTAAAATAGACCAATGGCTCTGAGGTTCAAATGAGTGAACCTCGGGAACAGGAAACAAGTGTGGGTAGTCACAGGATGATCAATACCTATATTGATAAGCACACGACCCCGTTGCGCATCAGAATCGATACTCACTACTGTTCTCAGCGATGTACGTTCGTTGGGAAACCATCGAATGTAGGCATAGGTTTGACCCAAGGATATACCTGTCAACCTATTGTGGCCAGATTTGAGAGCTGCCATGGGGTTATTGAACACTGATACGGACACCACTTCCAACACAAAACCTTAACGGTTGCAGTAAGTCCCTGGGTTGCATGGATTGAAATGTCTTGCCGGAACTTGCCTATGAACAAGAGACTCAGCGTTGTGGCTTCACTTGAGGTCATCTTCCAAGACAATAAGAGAGATTCACGACAATGAACACGGATTGGCATGGTTTATTTAAATGTCAAGCCGCATAGCTCTCCCTGACAGACAAAGGGCCATTTTAAGTTCATAAGTATCTGTGTCGAAATTAGCCGAACTTCGTACTCACTTCTTTGCTGTCACGGTTTACCAGAACGACCCTTCATTCCCCTTTTTTTTTGATGTCGTCTACATACTTATCGTAGCCCGTTAAACGGCCTGTTGTAGCTGTAAGGCGATACATCACGTCTGTGACACGCATCCGATGCCTGAAGTAGAAGCTTACTCTCCCGGGCCTGACAGGGTGTTTACTTGTAGCCTGAGGTACATTCGTCGGACCAGAGGTGGGGTTTTCCGTCCGACCGTCGGGCGACGGGGTCCCACACACACGACGCCATTCCTCGGCACGGCGAGGATCAAAAAGGGACGATCAAACCTACACATTTCAATGGCGTACTTATGTACATTGTTTCGTTCAGGGTGCGATCAATAAATATCAATTGGTCAGGACACTGGAGTCAGGACACTGCAAGGATGCAGCTCAGTTGGGTTGCACTGGGCATCACACCGCGACCCTTGACGACCGTTCGTGTTGCCCACTGACTCAGGCATCTAAGGGATATTGGCGTTGAGCGCAATTGGAGGTGCCAACCTGGACGTCCGCCCTCTGAGGCTGAGCCAAAGTTTCAACTGGACCGCCTGGTTCAGAGAGAAAGGTATCACGTTCACAATGAAGGAAATGACAAGCAGGACACCCCCGAACCATACAGTGCACACACACATATATTGCACATTGCACAACGGAGAAAAACGAAAAAAGAGAGAACAAACGAAAAAAAAAAGAAACTCACTACCACGTAATCCTCATCTCCAAAAACGCACCCACGACTTCGACCTCGTCATATCGCCCCGGACTCTTCGTCTTCTTGTTATATATGTGCTGCAGCGTGTTGTGGAAATGGCGCTGGATCATGTCGGGAGAGGCCACGCCTTCGATGCGTTGGGAGGGGTGGAGGTGATGATGTCGATCGAGGAGGTGATGAGTTCAACAAGGAGGACGATGAAATTGGGGGCGACCTAGAGTACGGGTGCGCGTGGGGACCATCATCTCGATATGGTTGCCGACATGATGAACATATCTGCCGGCTCGGGTCCGACTCCGGTACCGACCGTGACCTTCTAATACACCGTGGGTCTGTGGTGGTACCTCTGATACCAGCCACGTTCTGCCACCTTCCCAGTCATCACGATTACAGCCAGAGTGTGATGGTACGTTTACTCCTGTCGAGCTGGAGATTTGAAAGTGGGTCATGCGACGTCAACGAGCGGCAAGCCATGTTAAATAACAAGCCGGGTACATTAGTAGTGCTTAGCTGTAATCGAAAAAGAGTGTAAAAATTTCTCCCTGACTGAGTATTTCATATGGACTTTATTTGGATCGTGGGTACTGCTCCATGCTCAACGTCCTGTCCCTCGCACGTGGGGTCTATTCGGATTGTGGGGACGACAATCTCAGGCTGGGCTCCGTCTCGCTCTTCGCGGATCGTCTTGCGTGCGTTCAATCTGGAAAGAACAATGGAGCAATGTTCGGTGGCGAACCGAGTTTGGATATGGAGAAAGCAGTAAAGGACATATCAGAAAAGCAGAAGACTAAGAGAAGGTGACTTACACCGCGAGTATTGAGTTTACGTGCACTACGATGCCGCAGTTGACTCTCAATATCTTAGCGAGAAACTGAAGGTGAGAGACGCACACTTTGGAAGTGCCTGTCCGGGAAGGACTTGCCAGGTGGCGCCCGAAATGAACTAGGTTGTTGCATGTGAGCGCACGGAATCACCATACTTATGCACAGACAATGAAGGACTCACAGAAATGCTAACCAATATTGCGGTCAAACTAGATCCACATCAATGACGGTGTTGTACAGTAGGAATGAAATGACTTACCATGTCAAGAGCCCCATCTGCACAAAAAGGGTCACCATCCATTGTATTCGGTTTCCAGACCTAGTGAAATTGTCATTGAGGTCCACGGTGTGATTTCATCTCTAACTGGACAAGATGCGTACCTCCTAACTCCAGTACGAGCTTCGCGGAGGAAAAAGACCATCGATCCGCAGATGATAACATCACTTAGAGCACAGGCGATGAGGCTCGTGGCGGGGATATACTAGAATGAGTATCAGCGTGGCAATACCCGTGTTTGGGTCACATGAATACCTACTGGACGAGTGAACAAGATTCCGACCGTGCCATTGGCAAACCTGATCCGTCGGTATATGATCAGTGACGATAGCAAGCTATCCACATCACAAACGCGCACAAGACCTGAATCTACTATGATGGAACAGTATGAGCCCTCGCCGAGTATTCCCAAAGTGAGATTGACCTACTTGATCCAACGACTACCCTCAATAGATGGGACTCAGAAACCTGACATTGAGAATAGACGGCTTACTCAGTTGAATTCCAATGGTGATTACCTGGCAATCCCGACAGTTGTGGTAATTCGGCGGAGGAACCAACTGGGTAGAAAGCACACACCAGTAAGCCCGTGACTATCCGACTGTTACCGCTAACTGCACAACTATGTAAGACGAAGAAGTAACGGACAAACTGCATGACTAACCTATCCACACTCTGTAACAGTAGAGCCTGTGTTCGTACATCAGCTGTAAAACATCTCGATCCATCAACAAGAAGCTTATGTTTGTACGCTAACTATAACCAACATCTTCGAAAGGTCAAATGCACGCCGCTCTTGAACAGTAGATAGGATACCATACCGATGCAAGGGAACCTATCTGCGCAGGCGAAGTGAGTTATGTGATTGTGAGGGCAAGCAAATAGTTTGCTCACAGGAGTCTCCCTGTATTGTGAATGCCAACACTTGAGCGGCTATCAAAGTTGCTGAAATAAGGAACTCACCAATTCGCCCCCGCCACGCAGGCATACGAAGGATTTCGACGACAAAGTATGAACTGTTGCCACGCAACCCCGACTGTCATCACGGTGTAAAATAGACCAATGGCTCTGAGGTTCAAATGAGTGAACCTCGGGAACAGGAAACAAGCACGGGCAGTCACAGGATCATCAATACCTACATATATTGATAAGCACACAACCCCGTTGCGCATCCAAATCGGTACTTACCGCCGTTCTCAGCGATGCACGTTCGTTGGGAAATCATCGAATGTAGGCATAGGTTTGACCCAAGGATATACCTGTCAACCTATTGTGGCCAGATTTGAGAGCTGCCATGGGGTTATTGAACATTGATACGGACACCATTTCCAACACGAAACCTTGACGGTTGCAGTAAGTCCCTGCTTGGATGGATTGAAACGTCCTGCCGGAACTCGCCTATGAACCAGAAACTCAGCATTGCGGCCTCACTCGAGGCCATCTGAACAACAAGAAAGATCCACGACAATGAACGCGGACTGGGATGGTTTATTTAAATGCCAAGCCGCATAGCTTTCTCTGACAGACAAAGTTCATAAGTATCCAATGTCATCGAAACTAGCCGGAACTTCAGTCTCACCTCTTCGCCGCTCACAGTTTACCAGAACGCTTCATTAATCATTTCCCCTTTTTTTTGCTAGCGTCTACTTGTCGCAACTCGCGAATCAAGATTCGAACGGCCTGTCGTAGCTGGTGAGGTGATACTTACATAACTTCGTCACATGCATCCGATGGGCCTCCGAAACCATAAAGTTTCGCTCACCCAACAGGGTGTCTGCTTGTAGGTACATTCGTCGGGCCAGCGGCAGGGTTTTCCGCCCGACCATCGGGCGACGGAGTCCCACACACACGACGCCATCCCTCGCCACAGCGAGAGGACAATCAAACCTTCACATTTCAATGGCGTAGCTTATGTACATTGCTTCGTTCAGGGTGCGACAACGGTGGGAAATTGGAGTTCGGCGTCCGAGTCCGAATGGGCGGGTTCCTTATTCATTTTGAGATCCGCCCATTCAATTTACGATGTATGTACGATATATTGAATGGATACTTTGCAAGGAGTGATCCGAGTCGATTGGTCAGGAGCCTGAGTACAGGACACTGCAAGGATGCAGCCCAGTTGGGTTAGACTGGGCATCGCACCACGACCCTTGACGACCGTTCGTATCGTCCAGCATCTAAGGGACATTGGCAATGAGCGCAATTGGAGGTGCCAACCCGGACGTCCGCCAATGGACCCTCTGAGGCTGAGCCAAAGTTGCACAAAGATATAGATAAACATACCCAACATGTTCTTGCTGCTCACGAATCGACCCTTCAAACTGGACCGCCTGGTTCAGATAGAGAGAGAAAGGTATCACGTTCACAACAAAGGAGACGACAAGCGGGGGGACACCCCCGAAACCGTACGGTACTGCACACGCACATATATTGCACATTGCACAATAGAGAAAAACGAAAAGAGAGAGAGAACAAAAAAGCGAAACAAACGAAAGAGTTAAAAGAAACCCACTACCGCGTAATCCCCATCTTCAAAAACGCACCCACGACTTCGACCTCGTCATACCGCCCCGGATTCTCCGCCGTCTTCTTGTTGTGTATGTATTGTAGCGTGTTGCGGAAATGGCGTTGGATCATGTCGGGCGAGGCTACGCCTTCGATGCGTTGGGAGGGGTGGAGGTATGAGGAGGAGGAGGCGGGGGAGGTGATGGTGTCGATCGAGGAGGTGATGAGTTCGACGAGGGAGACGATGAATTTGGGGGCAACCTAGAGTACGGGTGCGCGTGCAACGTGAGCAATACAATACACGACACAAAGGAGGGAGACGCACAGCGGGTGCCCCACGGTCAAAGTAGTACAAGTACCGATCGAGCGTGTCGCAGTATATCTGAACGGTCACGATATCCTCGGTGGCCGAATGCGCGATGCGGAGCGATTTCTGGAGACATTCGAGTACGCGTTTGCTATCCTGGTGTGGGTACTGTTTTCCGGGGAGGTCAACGTCAACACAAAAGCACATCACAGTTGCACGCGCGGACTCACAGCCTTGGCACCATCGCCCTCTTCCTTGTCCTTCCCCTCCTTCCCCTCCTTCCCCTCAGCACCCGCACCCGCACCCGCACCCACCTCGCCCTCGCCATCTTCCCCAACCGCCGCCTCCTGCCACCACAAATGACTCGCCGCATGCACCGCCATCGCCTGATGCGGCTTCTTGAGCAACTTGGCCCCATGCAACGCCGCCTTGGTAATCAACGTATCGTACCCATCCACCTCAAACACCCTCGCGCCCTGCAACGTTCCAATAATCAACGTAATCGCCGCCAACTGCGCGCGGCTCTCCGAGATCGAGTCCTCGTACACGGAAAAGGCTTGGACGTAGAAATCGTACGCGAGGTCTTCGAAACCAGAGCCGCATTCGGAGGCGATCTGGGCGGCGAGGAGGAAGAGGCGGAGGGCGAGGGCAGGGGCGTCGACTTGGGTGGCAAGGATCGAAGTGCATTCACGGACGAATTTGAGAATGGTGGTTACTCTGGAATGCCAGTCATCTTCCTGCGTGTGCGAAGTAGGCAGTGTGACGTCAGGCAGTGTACGGTTCAGTGCTGGACGTTTGCTTACCAGGAGTTCGCGGTTCTTGTACCGCCGACAGAGCTTGATGCTCGAGGTGATGAGGGCGGGGAAGGTATACCGCATCCGTTCACCTCCCGCCTCGTAGTGTCTCCGTGCCGTTCGCAGCAACTGTGCGTTTCCGAGTGTGTCAGTCCAAAGTCACAACCAATATCCACGAAACCGACCTCAAACTGCACGTCTAACGACTCGGCCCGGAACAGATGCACCATCCTCGCAAGCCACCCTTGCTCCTCTGCCACGTCCTCCTTCTCCATCCCATACGGACCTTGTCTCCGTATCTCCTTGACGTCTTTCACCCCCGCACCTACGGGGTCCATTTGATCTTTGATCAGCACATGACACAGGTCGAGGACACCATCCACGTCCCCGGGCGTCTCGATCACGGTTTCGTTCTTGAGCACGCTCGAGACGACGTTGTGCGCGATGGAGCGCCGTGTCGAAAAGAGTTGTTTGGAGAGAAGCGGTACGTAGCGTGGGATGGCGAGCAAGGTGAGGACGGATTGGTACGAGTTGATGGGGGCTACGAGCAGCGCTGCGAGGTTAGCTGCGGTTTGAGCGGCGTGTAGATCTGAGCTACAGTGCCGAATTTCTGTCAGTGACCCATGCGAGGCGTATGTGCTGTGAGATACGACACACCTGTCGGCAAACTCTTTGATTTTGCTGTGCGCAAATCCCAGAATCTGGTCTATGTATTCGAGTCTGTCTGGGTAACAGCTGAGCGAGAGGTTGGTGAGCGAAACCAAAAGCGCCGTGATATCTTGTATCGACAAGTCCGGTCGGGCCTACAATCGCGCGTCAGACGTCGTCCATCCGTGCCCCATCCGACGCACCTTGATCAGCTCGACGACTTGCTTCCAAAACACTTCAAACAGCTGCACGTCCTCGGGTATACCACGGAACTTTTTCACCGGTGCCCCCTCCTTTTCCTTTTCCTTGCCCTTTCCCTCCTCCGAGACTTCATTCACCTTTTCACTTTTCCCCGAGGTCGTGTCGATATTTTTCTCCGACTCTTCCACCGCGCTAGCCCACGCATCCTCGCCCTCTGCATTGCCAGCTTCTGGTTGATGGTATGCATTGTTGGCTCTTTCGTTCGCTCTTTCCCTCGCCAACCGAACCTTTTCTGCCAGTCGCTTCGTAGCAGCCTCTTCCTGCCGCTTGGTCTCCTCCGGGTCCTCGTTTTCAGCTTCGCGCGCGGCATAGGCTGCCAATCTGTCGATGAGCGCAATGACGATGAGTTTGATATTGACTTTGGGATGAAGTTGGGCCGTGGCGGATAAGAACGGTCCGAGCGTATGTAGGTGGAATTCGTCCGTGAATACTTGGATGACGACCTCCATCAAGTACTCTTGTGCAATGACGTCCTTGCAGTTGACGACTTGCTGCAATATGGCAGGAAGTATACTTTGTTGGTACATCTCCAAATCAACACCGTCGAGCTGGGAGAGCCGGACGAGATTGGTCCCTACGAGGATGCGGAGGTCGCGCCGTTCCATTTCGCGCTTTTCGCGTTCGCGTGAATGGCCTTGGTGTTGGAGACGCACCCAGAGTTTGTTCATCTCGATAAAATTGGTGAGGACGAAGGAGATCGAGTCTTGGAGGTTTCCTTGGGGACTGTGAGTGGGTGTCAGCAGGTACCTCGCAGCGCAATGGAAGAGGGAGAGCTCACCCGGTTTCGATCCCGACAGGCAAGTGGTCCCTTGTCTGACCACTGAGATAATGTCGGAGGAACAACCCACGTATGGGGTTGAGCACGCCCCTGCTCATCTCCATCATATCCTTCATAATTTCCTTGACGGGTGCGTCTGAAATGGACATGTATACGGAACCGACGGTGATCATGAGGTAGAGGCGAGGGACGATATTTCCGGCGTACTGCACGAGCTCGTACAGATCCGCGAGATGGTGCCGGGATTGGGTGTGTGCGTCGTAGAGATAGTTGGAGAGATGACGGAGGGCGTCGAAAACCGCCATGTCTATCATTGTCGTCAGACACCGAAAGCAGAGAAGCGGGAGTACGCACAGAGTTCGTAGTACTGCTTTGGAGAGAGCGACGACGTGCGCAGTTCTGCGAGCATGAGACTGGCGCTTTTGAGCGCGTCCATGATTTCGTCGTTGTCCTGGGCATACTGCGTCAGTACACGAGCAGCAAGGCTCGTTTCCGTTCTGTACGGTTGGAAGGGGCACGCGACGCACCAGATGACGTTTCATCTGGCCGACTTGGATCTTGACGGTGGCCAGAGACTCGCTGAGGAGTTTACCCTCTTCGACGACGGGTGTTGTGGTCGTCGTCGTGGTCGTCGTGGTCGTGGCCATCGTGTGGAACGGTGAGGACGATGGTCGTTTGGGCGCCGGACGTGTTGGGGATCCGCTTTCAAGTGCAAGTGTATGTCTGCACTCCGTAGCAGGCTTATGTAAGCAACGGAAAAACCTGCTCGGAGTCCCAGAAACCAATCCGATATCCTATGTACCATGTCGAAACGCAAGCAAACGCACGACATGGACGTCGGCGAGGACAGCACAGACGAACCAGTACGCTTCCACCTCGAGCGCTGACATCTATGCCCACCCCCGAGTAGGCCCCCGATCTCGTCGACGTCAACTTTGACTATTACAACGTGAACGCGAGCAACGACTACCATGCCATCCACCGGTTGTTTATTCAGCTGTTCGGTCCAGACGCCGAGCGTGTTCAGACGGGTCCGCTTACTGATCTGGTTGCCACCGTCGCCGACGAGAGCGGTGTCGGGAGCACGATCAAGACGGAGGAAGAGGAGGGATCGGACCCATATGCGGTCTTGACGGTGATCAGTTGCCGCGTACGTGTCTGCTTTGTTGGCACAATGACAGACTGACAAGACAGCGCAGGATCACCCGGGTTTGAAAACGCTGGTAGACTATGTGCTGTCGAAGACGAGCACCAACCAGGGGTTCCATGACACGCTCTCGTCGCTGCTGCAGAATCACGCTGAATACCACGTCGGACTGGTGCTGAGCGAGCGACTGGTCAATATGCCGGTGCAGGTCATGGCTCCGATGTACCGGATGTTGTCGGAGGAGATTGACGAAGCGATCCAAGACGTGCGTGTATTGTTCGCGTTCACCGGATCGATGGTGATGGGTGCAGGGTCAAGCATATGAATTCACGCACTACCTTTTCGTTTCGCGGGTATACCGGTTGACAGCGGAGGAAGAGGAAGCGATGCTCGCTGCCCAACGAAATTCGAAGCGGTACAGGTCGACAGAGACGAAAACAAGCCAGGATGGTGTTTATGGGTTCCATCCTGAAGACGAGGAGATCATGCAGGTGGGTATATGCGGTTTGTTGGATGGCTGGTCTGACTCGCTCTCAGCACGCGACGCATACGGTGAGCTATGGATTCACGGACGCGGCACCGCGGGATGCGGAGAGTGTGGGATTGGACGTGGCAGGACGTGCGATGTTGGTGCCTGCAGAGAAATTCAAGGCACTGGTAAAGAAAATAGAAGAGATCACGGGATGAGACCGTGGGAAAAACCACATACGTCATGTGAACTCGCTTAAAAAATTCGTCGTCGTCGTCCTGGACAACGACGACGTGTTTGGATCTGTTTGTGGTTAGTGGCTGTTACGCTGCGAGTCTGTGACACGGGTCATACAACCAAGCCTTCGTCGTTGCCCTCGTCGTCGTCGTCGTCGTCGTCGTATCCGTCGTCCCCGTTGTCCTCGTCTTCCAACACGCTCTTGACGATCCTGGCAGCTCTGTCCTTGTCCTTCTCTTGAGTGTGTCTTTTTTCGCCTGGTTTTTCGCCTGCTCATCCTTTGCAGTTCGTCCATCTTTTCTATGGCCCTTCTCGCACCATCCGACTGGCATCCCCCCCGAGATCACACGATGGAAGTAACCCGCCAGCGCACGTCGCCCGCCAACGATCACTCCTCCGCCCCCCATCCGCAGCAATCCCTACAACAACACGCCCAGCCCCCTTATCCTTATCCCGTACAGCAGTCTCAGGGCTCATGGAATCCTCCCGTATCCGCCCAACCCTTTTACCCTTCATTTTACCAAAATCAACATCAACAACTTCCGTCACAGCCCTACCCTCTTCACCCACACCAATCTCAAAACCCCTACTTTGATCCTGCCGCCAACGCCCAACTCGCCCAGTGGGCATACCAGCAGATGATGTTCTCCGCACAGGCCCAGCTGGGCCCGCACCCAATCGCGCCCGCACCACAGCGCTCCGGTTCCTCCTCTGCTCCCGCTTCCCCAGCAGAGTATTTCAGCCCAAACCAGCTCTTCAACCATTTCCCGAGCGGAACACCACCCCCGCATCAACAGCACCCGCAACATCACGCCCCTCCCTATACCCATCGTACTGCTTCCGCGGACACACCTCGCCCACAACAACAACGGTACGAGGGCTTCCACCCTTATCGACGGCCTCCTAACGCCGTACCCAGCCGTTCTCAAGACTCCGATTGGCGTCCCCCAGGCTCATTCCAGCCCCCTTACGCAAGAGGCGACGCATCCGCTTCCTCTACGTCAGTCAACTCGAGCAACTCGAACCATGGGAACGGTAACGGCAGCAGCCGACAGCGCACTAGCAGTACACAGGGTCAATCCTCCTCCCATACGCATCCCAACGGTGCTTCTTCTCTCCAGGGCAGCGCACGCAGCCGCAGCGGCTCCTCGACACAGACCACCACCCAATCGGCACCTCCCGCTTCAGATGCGACACGCACCCGCACCGGCAGTGGATCCTCCAACGCGAGTGCCAACACTGCCAATCTACCACGATCATCGGGGGCCCATCCCCACCATCGCACGGCCTCGTCCTCGTCCGCTGCTTCGGCGACCGCACACCGTCCCTCGGGATCGATCTCGGCCTCGTCCACTTCTCCCCCTTCGTCGCATTCTCACCACTCGTCGCATTCCACCCAAGCACGTCCAGCACGCCCCTCCCCGCTCTCCCAAGGTTCCACCTATACCACCCCCCCGCCACCCGCTCCATCCCCCACACCCCGCTCGCAAGCATCGCATTCAAGTGCACATGCGGACCGGCGTATATCCAAGGACGACTCTGACCTCGCTACGATGCTCGAAAACTCGGCCATCGGCCTCGGCGGGACCAGTGCCGTCAAGAGCGGTGGCCTCAAGGTCCGACTGCGACGTGCGCTCTCATTAAACGCGGCGCAGGCGCTGCACGAAGAGGACGAGTCTGCCGGCTCAAGTTCAAAGGCAAACGGCAGCGAAGTACCCAGCCCCAGCGACGCCAACGACGCCTCGAGTACCATCACCGCGGGGACTGCCGGGACCTCCGCCGGCGGAAGCAGCGCTACGACGGGTAACACGGGCAAGAAGAAGTCGCGTGCGGCGTCCTTGTTCAATTCGCGTCTCAACGCATCCACGGACAACATTTCCCTTTCCTCTACCATGTCCTCGGCTTCTGTCGTCATCCGTAAGATCGGCTCCATCGGAAAGCTTGCACGGCGGAATTCGCTCGCTGGCATCACGTCGCTGTTCAAGGACAAAAAGGACAAGGAAAAGGAAAGAGATGGGGATGCGGAAGGCAGCTCCTCGGGCAAGAAGCCCAAGAAGAAAAAAGATGCCAAGGGCAGTGTCGCCGAGCCTGCTGTCTCGCACGCGGTTGCGGAGCTCGATAGGGGGAGTGGGTCGAGCGGCGATTGGTCGGACGCGAGCTTGAGCGGGTTGAGTCCCGCTGCAAAGCTCGCGCGGCAGCATACGCTCAAGTCGAACGCAGAGGCTGCCGCCAAGGCAAAGGCCGCTGCAGAGGCGCAAGCACAGGCGCAGGCAGCGCAGGCACAGCAAGCCAAGGGCGCATCGGGCACCAACGGGGGCGGTCTCCCGGTGCCGTCAACGTGGGAAAAGAACACGACCACGGTGAGAGGGGATTCGCCTGGACCGGGTCGGAGGATTGCGGAGGATGGGTCGCGGGTCGTGGTGGAGGAAGATTCCGATTCAGGGAGCGAGGATGGACATGGATCGGGGTATAGCGCGCCCCAGGGCCAGAGCTACATCTCCGAGGGCTGGGACGACGACGAGCCGTGGCCAGAGGAAGAAGACGAAACTATTCGCATCGCGGTGGGGCCACAGGCGGAGGACGACGAAGTGCTCGAATGGGCAAAGACGCTGCGGAGAACCATAGACAGATCGAGGGCGCCAGCCAAGGGTATCTTGAAAGGTGCGTACGCGATCAGGTTGGTAGTCGGTTTGATCTGATGGGGCGTACTGTGGTCGTCATTGCGCAGGCGCCGACAGCTATAAACAAGACTCTTATATCCCAGACCAAGCAGGCAACCCATCCTTTAATCGCATACGTTCCAATTCCTACAACTCACATCCAGGATCAACATCTGAGCTAGGTCCATTAGCGCGTATACCCTCTCCAGACCCGGATCACATCGACGGTCTACACCGACACCCGTCGCATTCGTCTTCACATTCTAATGCTCATACTGGTAATGCGGGAGGTAACATACCCAGCCTCCCTGCTCTTTCGTTTACTTCGTCATCTGACTCGTCGCCCTCCTCCGATTCAGAAGCAGGACGTTCTTCGCCACATCACTCTCTGTTTTCGCTGCCAAACTCGTCTGCACCTGCGCTGTCGACGATCCCGACTGTACCCGCAACAATTTCGCATCGTTCGGCCTCTGGTTCGGCGATGACCAAAAAGCTGGTGTTTGCGGATAGTCTGTCAGTATACGATACGTTTTCGTCGACGGTGTATGATCGGAGGAGTGAACCGGCTACATGGAGCCGGCTGACGCCAGCTCTGGCGCAACGGATAAAGGAGGAATTAAATTCATATAAGATGGAGGAGATGGAGGTGCACGCGTGCAGTCGGATGCAGTGAGTCTTTGTTGTATACGCGCATGGTCGAGGCACTGACGTTGTTGCAGTACTCAATTCTTCATCTAATGCTGTTCGTCACGCCGTCATAATCATTCACCAATCGCTGCATACCATCTGTTTAGGCGCTAGCCCACAGACAGCTAATCACACGCCACGCTCTAGTTTCCCGCTTCGAGATTTTCCCCTCCAAACCTGGTGTTATAACTCCTCTTTTGATGACATGGCTTTTTTGCACATACAGGGCGCTGCGCATTCCTGATGAAAGAGTCTGCCATATCTTTTCTCTTTTACCCTTGTCAGGTATCGGCTATACCAACCATTTTATTTCTTTCCTTTTCCCCTCTTTCTCCACTTGATATTCCAACGGGATGGAGGATCGTTTGAGGGGCGAACGAGGCATGGGACGATTTATATCCAGTGCAACGTACACACGCATGCTTTTTTCCGCTCCGATCCTCTTTCTTTTGAAAAAAGAAACACTTTATCACTCTTCTTTTGGTTTTGCTTCACGTCGACTGCTCATTGTCATTTGTCACACAATCCCATACCACCACGCACAAAATCCCAATCCCAACAACCCCACGTATTTCTCTCCCCTCTTTTCCCTCTCCTCTCCTTTCGTATACCCCCAGAGTACGTTGTAATATTAACGATTATTTGTGCCGATGGCGATGGACTCGACGTACGTTGTGGGTCAATTCGTGGACGTTCTTTCTTCATTCGTTTCGATTTTTGTGCCTCGGACCTTCACTTTTCTTTCACGCAGCTTCTTTCGTGGCTTGAAGCGAGGGGGGGGGCATCGTAAAAAAGGGTGCGGCATTTCGAATCTCGGGCTCGATCGTGCATATCACACCTAGATCACCACATACATACACATTCACACACACCGCAATCTGTCATTTCTATGCATCCGAGCGCAATATGTAAATGGACTGCATTGTGTTTTTCCATTGCCGCATCGTCATGGGTGATGTGTTGTGTCTCGAGTTTGACGCTTCTCACAACGTGAAGCGACACGGCGTTGGTTCGGTTCGTCGTTCGTCGTTCGGTTGCGTTTCGGTACGGGTGCAATTCCCTGGCAATCCCCGTGCCTGGTACACGTCCACGTGTCGAACCTGAGATAGCGTCACGGTTGGGTTGGAGCATCATGCCAGCGGTGTCAGGGTGACGTTTGATGGCGGTATCGAGGGAGCACTTCCAATGCACGGCGGCCGACGGCGCGTGACGCGTGATTACGATCGACTCCCTCCTTACCCCCAAGTGCTGAGTACTGCGTGCTGACTCCTGAGCACCGAAGATCCGAGAACCAAGCGCCTCGATGAGTGGGGTCTATCATAATCGAATGCATCGTTGGGCTTGGATGAGAGTACATAGACGGCTGAACGAGCAGGTTTTGGCGCGATGTATGTATGTATCTCTTAGCCTTCTGAGTCAAACACGAAGCATACGTTTCTGACTTTTGAAACGACCTCTGCTCGGCATTGCACTGCCACGGCTCTGGACGGTCGGAGTTTGAAACATCCCTTGGTTCACGCAAATCATGTCAATGAGTCGTGCCTGCCAACTGTTTCGTCTTTCGCCGTCAGGACCCACAAACGCGACAAACGTGCACAGCATATTTGTTTCCCCAGTTATCTTAACTTATCTTAAGTCCGGTGCGCTGCGTCGATGGTGTAAGTAGAGGCTACATGCTGCGTAAGTATCATAGGCAGCCCCGGTTTGGGTTCAAAGTGAATGCCGAGTCCCGAAACGGCTAATTCCAGTTTGCCGCCGTCTCGTCACCATCATCACTACGTGAAGGGGCTTCGTGTTCGTCTGAACAACCCCCAGTCATCAAAGTTTCTAGTCATCGTGATGTGATGGTCTGTCCTGGTGCCTCCTTGAAGCTCGGGAGTGTTCCGAAATACCCGGTTCTTTGCTAACCTGTACATGCCGTACCGTGAGCCTTGAACGGCTGCTTCGACTCGGGGTTCGATGTTGATCAATTCACGCTATTGCACTGCGCATAAATCATCGCAACAGGTTGGCTGCTTTCTACTACATATGGCATGTCCAGGCGTTCCATTCTATCACCACCGCCCCTAGTCACAGCCAACTAAATGCTGAAAACGTTCCACTCCGTTTTCCACAGAACATTAATGATATAGCTACCAGTGCCACATGTGCTGTGTGGGCGAGCGTGTACTTAAGGTCACCCCACTGCCACTGGCAGGTGTGTCCCTCGTTGGCATACTTTGGCGTCTGCGTTCAATCTCACAATGGGCTGTTGCCTAGGCATTATAAGGCCTCGACAAAAACCAGAGTCCAGCGTCCTGATGGTGGATTCCATTGCTTCCTTCTAGTCCACTGACTTACCCGACCTGCAGCAAAGCATAGCTGGGCCTGACACCATGCCCTCCTCTTCCGATGCCGCAATGTACGTGGACGAAAATGAAGAGATGGTTATTACGGGTACGGAATCTCTGCACTTTTCGCAAGTAGTACTGATGGGGATGCAGGTATCCGAGCAACGGAGGTTGCCCTTGCCCTTGGACGACTCCCCGCAGGCTTTTACACTTCGGTGCAGCATAGCGGCCAGGAGTGGAGGACCAAAAATAAGCCTACCTCATCGGTGGATGACGACGTCGTCGAATGGGATGAGTCAATACCAATGTGAGACTCTCCATATTCCACTTGCGGTTCTAACAGGGGTTGTAGCCCGTTTGATTTGTCCGCCACCCTTTGTCTTCGGGTCCACGCATCCTTTGAATTCCAGCCCATGTTAGGTAGTGGAGAAGAGCTGCGAACGTTCACGGTTACCGTGAAACAACTACTGGATCGTAGCGCAAGCGGCCTTCGTGAGTAAGAAAAATCTTCGAAGGGTCTGGGCACTCACAACATGACAGCCTTTACCTTCTGCCCAGAGGACGGGGAGGTTATATCCCCGTGTTCATCTATTCTTGTGACTGTTCAACGGCGGCGGCGCAAGATTTGCTATTCACCGGTCTCGGGGGTCCTTGAGCTTGATTGTGTGCGTGGGCAATTCACGTCAATACCATCCATGCTAACCATTGTGTATCCACAGACGGTGGCAGACTGGCAAGACCAGCTGGAAGATGTGACAAACCAGGGTCACACTGCTCTCTCGGGTTACCGAAAGCACGGGAGACAATCGGATCTCCAGCATGCCATTGAACTCTTTGAGCGTGCGCTCGACACTTGCCCCATGGACCATCCTTGTCGTGCGGCTGCGCGGTCGAACTTGGCGATGGCAATGTCTATCCACTGTTGGGTCGACGACGCCGATCCTTTTCTCGACATCCCGCTTGATCTATACCGCAACGCACTTTCTGCCCGTCCTCTTGGCCATCCTGACCGACCCTCCACGTTGATCCAATTGGCTATCGTGCATTTACGGCGTTTCGAGAAGCGCCGGCACGAAGATGACGCCGCACAGGTCGAGACATTACTGCACGAGGCAATGGACCTCACGTCTCCTGGGAGTCACGAGAAGCGAGCTGTGGTTACCTTGCTCGAGATGCGCGCAAGACAGGGAAAGAATCCTGCCGTCCCAACGACTTTGGAAACCCCTTTGCTCATTCGCTTCGAGCAACCCGGGGACATCAACGATCATCCTCACAAACCTGACCACCTGGACAACCCGGCCTCGGTAACATCTTCCTGATTGCTGCAGGAATGTTGTTTGCAAATTGCAGGCCAGAGAGGCGTCATTGGTATGATATAGTCGATTAGCGATCGTGTCGCGCCCCCTGTGGCGAAGAATGTATACGAGCGGCTTTTCCGAACCAGCCCGATGCCTGGTTATCGGGGGGCTCGATGGAATAACGCTACAATTGTTGTGTGGGTACCGTTTATCCCTTTGAAATATTGTGTGGTCAAGGATCTAGACCTATTTTACTGTGCTGTGTGTAGGTTCTTCGTTCACTGCAATGCCAATGCGAGGATACGTACCCGTAATACATGAAGCATTTTACTGTGCATTTTCCTGTAACACGAAACGGTCCCACCTCCTGATCCTACTCAGGCTCTGCTATGGGCGGAAACGTGACCTCTGTACACGATCCGATAGCCCTCTTCCACAACGCATTCATCTCTGTCATCGTCGCCCGATCGCCAATGATGATCAAACCCAACCTGGCGCGCGTCCACATGACGTTCAACCGTCTCGGGTCATCCACGAACCCAATCTCGCGCGTCACATTGCACCGCACGGTGGAGAACACGACGACGTCGCTCTCCCGTCCCTGGAAAGAGTCGATCGTCGCGCAGGTCACCGAGGACGGGAGGGCGCTTTTGAGCAGGGAAATCTGTTTGCTGTAGGGCGAGAGCGCGGCGATGGTCAGTTTGGTCGGGGCTTGTTGCCCATCTTGGTCTCTGTTGGCGTCTGCGGGGGTCTGAAGGAGAGAGACGATGCGTGCGGCGAGCTCGACTTGGCCTTCGTTGCCCTTGGAAGCGGAGCCCGTCGTCTCTTCGAATGCGCATTGCACAAAGACGGTTGGCACGAGTCGCCCGTCTATCCTCGGCCATGGAAAGGCGGTGGCAGCCAGTCGAGCGAGGACGGGCATGCTATCCTGGATATGAGATTGAAGCTCTCCGTTGTAGAACTCTGTCGACGGGAAATGGGCTAGCTCTCTTGGGAATCGGTATTGCACCTGGCCCCGAGGTTATGTCATTTTGAGCATACTCGGATTCGGGATCGAAACACTCACGTTGAGCATGGTCTTAACAGTGCCTGGATGGGCGTTAGATCTGTACAATCTCTCCAGGAGAGAAACATCATATTCGAGAGCTTTCCCCATCGGTTTCACCGTAGGACGCAGTTGTACACTGTCGGAAGGAACACCATCTGATTGAAAAAGAAAAACCATCACAACCCAACTTACTGGTCGCCAACCAATACTCCCCTCCTACAACCTTTGACGAGCGGGATGAGCGCACAAGGTTCCGTGATCTGAGACGCCTCGTCGATCAAAACCGTGTCAAAGTCGATCTTGCGCAACGTTCCCAGCCCGGCACCTGCACACGTCGTAAACACGATGCGCGCTGCATTGACGCGTTATTGTGCCTGTCGATGCAGGCGGCTGTTTTCATGCAGGTCTCCACCCACCCGCGCGTCGATCGTGTAGCTTTGAAGAGTCTTGTTGACCTTCGAGTGGTCGGTCGCGACGCGGAGGATCAAGTCGTCAGAAAGGAGTCGTTGCTCTTTGTTTAATTCAATTAAACGCTCCAAGACATTGTCGACAGCTGTTGGATTGGTTAGAGGACCACTCAGGCATGGAGGTCGCGAAACTTACCATTGTGTGTCGAGGCCGTCATGAGAATCTTGCAGTCCGGGAACTTGCGCAAGAGAAAACGAAGTATCTGCACGACAACCGTTGTCTTTCCGGTCCCTGCGGCGATGAGTGCCAGTGGGCCTCGGTTCTGACTCTTGGCAAGTGCAAAGACTTGCCTGGCGGGCCCCAGATCAACGACAACGGGGCCAAACTAGACCTGATCGCAGCGATCTGGCTGCGGTTCATCGCTTCCGTTCCAACCAGCTCATCTTCCTCACCGGAAGGATCAAGGACGGCTTCGGAGGTCGTTCGAGGTGGTGGCTTGACAATCGTGTCATAGATGCTACAGCATTCATAGGACTCTTCCCACAACCTTGTCACCGCGTCCATCATCGCTCTTGCCGTTGCTTATAAAGAGTCGTTGTCAGGCCACACAAAGACGTTATTTAACAGAAAAACGTACCGAGACTCCCTGCATCAAATATCCTCCATTGCATCACCGCGAATTCAGGCGGAAGGGGGTGGAACAGCTCGACTGTAATCTCTCCTCGAGAAGCTTTGGTCACCACGCCATCCACAACAGCACGGTCGATGAACGCATCTTGGGGGTCAGAAACACACTGGAGTCGAACGTGAGAATGGAGTCGGATCGGCACGGACAAATCGACTCGGAAATGCACGTCGACATGTCCTTCATCCGAATCCTCGGTCTGGACGAGCCTCAGGACTGGGTAAGATGATTTTGAGTTCCGCGGTCTCCCTGTATCGTCGCAAGGACACACGTCCGCTGCTTCTTCTGCGCAATCAAACGCAATGGCAAGGGCATGTTTGTGGAGGTATGCTGTGGCCGGAGATCCTTCTCGAGACGCCGATGTCGATTCGTGCAACACGAGAAGCGTCTCTTGCAAAAGCGTCTTTGGACGGATGCTCAGCGCTACGAGTATGAGCAGCTCAACATACTCGCTCATTTCCATGTTGTTGATGGACTGGGCAATCTTCTCCAACGCGACGAGGGTAGCAACGCCCAACGCGTTCGCCGAACAGATAATGGCTCGGAGGATGGGGATCCTGAGATCTCCCAGTTGCTCAGGAAGCAACAGAGACTCGGTCGGAGGGTATGCCTTCAATAACACGTATACCAGCGATGGGTTTTTGTGGAGGCAAGTATTGATCATGTTCACCGTGAGTGGTTGTAACGTGATGATGAAGTCGAATGTCCAGTAGAGCTCATTATCGGCGCGGTGTTGGAGAGCAAAGGTCATCAGGGTTTGTAATTGCTCATGCTGGAGGTCAGGCAAGAGCTGCTTGAACGTCGTCTCCGAAAGCCGGGGGACGAATAAATCCTTAATCCATTCGGGGTGAGCCGACCAATCAACGTCCCGTACGGACTTGACGTTGTATGGAATTAACTCTCGTGCAAAGCGACCGACGTACTCCTCGGTCTGCACGCTGAAGACACGTATCATCAGGCTATCAAAGAGTAGGTCACACTACTCACTGTTCTAAATACATGTCGAATAATTGGTGAGCGACCCTGTCTCGATTGGAAATGACATGTATCTCTATCGAGACCACAGGTGCCTTGTTCAATCGTCCCAGTTGCTAGAAGGTATTGAGTCCATGATACCAATCCAGCTGATAACTATCAAGTACCTGACCAACCCGTTTGGATATCTTTTGCAAGGCAATGCTTGCGATGACGTCTTGACCGGTCTCGCGAGAACGCGCGATGAAAATGAACGTATCTGCCATATTCTTGTTGTAAAGTTGCAAGTTGCCATCGCTGCAGTGAAGCCTGTATCCGGCTGTGCAAGGGCGGTAGACGGACATGGATTCAGTGGCCTTGGGCATGAAGGAGCACACGACGACATTTTCATCAACTTCTGGATCTTCGTCCCAAAGGGTCACCCCTTTGATGAAGATTCCGACAGCGAACCGATCGTCTGTCTAATAAGTGTCACCACCTACAGGAGATGTTCGCTGTCAGGAAAACGTACTTGCAGAATGAGCAACTTTCGGGTAAATTGCTCGAATGCTATCCGTAGGTATTGAAAAAACGTGGCAGTTGTCTTCTCTCTCGAAGAGTACAGCCGCTGCATTGACAAGGGACGATTGAGTTGACGTTGCTGGATGTCGCGTGTTGAGAGGATATCGGAAGTCAGTAGAGAGTTCCACATGCGCCGGTGTTCGGCGGGAGAAAATCCCAACGTAGTGCTGATGACGTGCTTTTCATGAGCAGCGAGAGCACCGAAGTCGAGGTGCGTTATGTAAGGCTTCAGCTCATACAAATTGAAGGAAAACTTTCGTGCAAAAGCGACCGCCATGCTGAACAACTCGTATTCTGAGACGGCCTCTGGCTTACTCTTGAAAAGCTGGGCAAGGACATCCTCGGCGTCTTCTGGGGAAGTCGTTGCAGGATCAAGATCATTCGCGACTCGCCCGGTGAAACGAGTACGAAATTTCTCGGCGGCATCTGCGAGGACATCCAAGACAAAAGGGCCCTCCCCTGCTGGGGGTTTGCGTAGCCTCTCTGGAATTCTGACCCTTGCTCCATCGACCGATTGCGAATGAAGTGCATTGAGCTCTTGGCATTCTGGACTCATCGCACCCTTCGGGCTACCGCGAATCCAGAGTTGATGTAGCTTGGTAATTTGGGCGAGACCAACACTGTTTAGTCGTTAGATGGCGTTGGATGGTAACATGACGATGCGATGACCAACTTGTTATACAAAGCGAAATGGGCGGCAAGGTCTTGCCTCGTAACGTTCCCGCCTGGGCGTTCTTTGTTCGGTGGATAGTCGTAAGACTAGATGGTATACACCACATTTAACTTGCGTTCACCATACCAAATAACCAACTCGTGCTCACCTCGTGAACACGTGGAGGTACAATATCTGGGTCCCAGCAAACAAAGAACTTGTCACCTAAGACCAACATCAATGTCTCGACGCTCAGATAAACCTGGATGAACATACCGTCCAGATCGCCACCGCTGCTCATTGCCGGCGCAGCTTGATGTTTCGGTTTCGCAACGGAAGCGAAAACGATGCAGTCAACAAGATGGTCCAAGCTAGGATGCGCAGCAGCACGGAGCTTCAGACAATCGCCTGCAGAGCATTCAGGTGGTGATTACATGACAGACACGTATCGGAATACCTGGGTGAAGACAAGGGTTTCTGACAACGAGGACATCTCCATTGATCGGTGTCGTGGCACCTTTTTGCGAAGTGATTCGGATATGGACTTGGCCCTCCTTGAGAACCTTGAAAGGATCACAAACCCCATATAACAGACGCGATCTATGAATGATCATTCGTGCCCTAGGTTTTTCATTCTTCAAGAACTGGGATACTTCTCCCATCTGCATTCTTCGGATTTGAGCGCTGACGGTAGGGTCGTCCAAACCATTCAGAAGGACACGTTCTGCGAGATCATATTGATCAAAACAGGAGGCGAAGTCAACCGCTTTTGCCACGTCAGTGGATGCCTCCTCAATCCACCGAAAATAAGCTTCTTGTTTCGCGACCAGCTTCTCGTTGGTAACGCCAAGACTCGAAAGAAGAACAATGACGTCGTTGTTTAAACGCCCAAAGGCGTATGGTTTGGAATATCCCACGACGGAGAATGAGTGGTCTTGTGTTGTCGAGAATTTCTTCATGCTCTTCCGGAACTTGGCAAGGTACTTCTTCTCCTTGTCCATCTCCGGATGCATCATAAGGACGCCCTTGTACCCCAAGTAACTAGAATGGTCAGGATCGATTTCAGATCTCCGTTGTGACAGACAAGAAAATCATACCGGATTTGAAGAACACATGGAACATAACGCTGATTGCGAAATATAATCCGTTTCGCCCTGCTAACTTGGATGGCCCAATTCCTTGCCATAAGCCCACACCCATCAGAGAACATGGTGTCGGCATTCTCGATGTCATCGATGTCGGTTGTCCATTTGGGATCCAATTGGATATCAAGCTCTGCGGCTGAGAACAGGAGCCCGATACGTTTAGCCCCTAAATGTGGCGGTCAGACGTAAAAGATGTTATGTGAGGACGAAAGGAGTTACGTTTCGCCGCATTCATTATTCTTCCGAAATCGCCCAACACATAGATCCTATTGTCGAGCTCAGTATCGCTGTTTGCTTCGCGCATGAAACATGTTCTGCTTCGCTGTAGAAACCATGGTGATCTACAACGCGATGACATCTGCATCTGCGTATTACTCACCAGTTGACTGTTACTATGGTGGTAAAATCGGTACTGGACACCATTGATAAAAACACCAGCTTTCATCATTCGAGTGATATAATCTGCAGTGACGCGCAGACCACCTTCTGGAAACCGAAGTTTCTCGAAGGAGACGAGAAGGAATTTCGATGGATCGTCACTTCGCAGGATGCGATTACTCGGAAACTGAGCGATTTCCAGAGTGATCGCCTCTGCAGTGAACTTGATAAACTTGCCATAAATATTCGTTTCCTTTCTCCTCCTCGGTGCGACAAGATGGTTGTTTGAGACCATGAAACGCCATGAATCCTGGTCCTGAGGAGGATTTTGGAATAATATGTACATGAGACCGGCCGAGACGTTGAGAAAAGCGCGTCGGAGGAGATGGTCGAGGTCTGATGGAAAGATATGGAGGTCGAGTCTTCGAACGCGTATTAGGAAGGCGCAAACCAGTAAACACCCATCAGCGTTCCCACCAGCCAAGAACCACATTCCACACCACTCGCCGCCATGACCGACCACCAACACCCGCTCACTGAGCTGTATGTTGTCGGACCATCCTCTACTGGAAAGACGACTCTCTGCAATGCAATTGCGAAGTCCTTGAAACTACAGTCATGGTGCTATATCACGGAAGTCGCGCGTCAAGTTATGAAAAGGCAGGGTTTCACTAGGGAAGACGTGGGTACAATGGAGATGCAACGTGCGATCATGCTGGCGCAAATGGAGAGAGAGGCGGAGGCGTGTGAGAGGGCGAGGAACACAGGAGAGACCCTGATCCTCAGCGACAGGTCGGGCATCGACCCGATCGTATACGCAATCCTGACAGCGAAAGACGAGCGTCAGGCACGACAGAAGAAGAACCTTTTGATTGAACATCCCACCTTTCAAAGCACGTTGAAAAGGTATCGAAAGACCAAGTTCCTGCTCCTCAGACCGGTACCGGAGTGGCTCGTCGATGATGGGATACGCAGCCTGGAACAACATGCACGTTCCTTCTGCGTCTTTCGCGCGGTACTCGCAGAGCTCGGGATTTCGTATCACGAGATTGGGGAGGACATGAAGGATTTGGCAGAGCGGACGAATTGGGTCAAGGGATGGGTTACGACGGGCTCGGCTCATCCTAACCTTTAAGCGCCCAATCCCAGAAGCCAACCGAAAGCCGGTATGTGGTTGCCAACCCGACGAGAGCCAAGCATCTGATGATAATTCCTTGTCTTTTGATACGAACTTCATTGCGTCCACCATGATACAGCCTCAAAGACTAGGCAGTTTCCAACACACTGGTGTACAGTAGAAAAGGTCATAATGCACGTCCTTTGAAGTCAAAATCTATTTCATACGAAGCGAGGGACGCGTTGAAGGTAATATGCTCAGGTTTTGTAGTCCCAAACGCGTTGCATTATGGCCTTTTCGACTGTAACTGTAAAAGCTACCGACCTAAAAAAACATACCTCGGCGGCCCAGAAACAAACCGCGGGAAACACGACGACGGGAAGAGCTTGAGCAGTGTAACTTAGGCAAGGAGGTCCGTACAGGATCAGCCGCGATTGATGTCCGGAAGTTTAGGTGAAACGGTAAGTGAGGAAAGCGCGACCCCTCTCGGAGTTGTGCCACATTTTGTTGAGACTCAGCGAAGGCCAGCCTCAGGCTAGTCACCGCAGTCCCCCGACTCCAATACATACCTCCACTCGGCCCGAGGGTAGCTGCGAGCCTTTGACGGATCAGAAATGATTTTGAGCGGTGGACTGCGTCGTATGAGACAGGAAAGTTTCGCCCTTCCAGATTCAGTCGACCAAACCGGCAGTCTCACATCTGATTGGTTGCTACACGAGTAAGTGGTAAGTACCGATGGACTTTCCCTCCGAGCTCATTTCCCCTAGTGGTGGCGCGGTCCAATCATGTTAAAAAACAGCTGTCTATCTACATTGCAGGTTCTAATGTTACAAGGGTACGTATGTAGCAGGTAGTAGGTACACTGAGAGCTAATCGTAAGAAATTGGTAGGTATGTACAGGTTGGGGCAAAGGTATACAACGAGGTATGTAGATCTGAGAAATAGTACCGTCCGCTCGAGGTTCTTTCGCTTACTATTAGGTAGGGCTCTAACCGTTCTTCGTAGCTGGCGTCTCCTTGGCATTTATAGACATGAAACCATCGTGGGCTGCTCGTGCATCTCCGTAAAGTGAACGAAGCAGCTTCCTCTCTGGATCGGTATACCCCGGTAGATTCCAATCTTTGTCTTCAAAATGAAGCTCTTCCTTCCCACGGAGTCGTTGCAAAATCGTCTCCTTCCACTTTGTCCAGACTTTGGTATCATTGGGTAGGTATGCTTCAAGGATCTTGCTTGGATTTTCGGGGGAGAGAACGCAGAGTGAGAACACAACTCCAGCGGTGCGCGTGGGCAAGATGTACTTTTTCAACGATGGTCCCTTGAGTATCTCTTCTAGGAGGATGCGACGTTGGATCTTTTCCCTGTCGAAGGCGGAGAGAAACGAGTTGTAAATCCAAGAGACCCCGAGCGATGCAATGAACATGATTTGGCCGAATAGCGATGCCTGTGGAATGAGGAAGAGTTGTGCGATGAATTGGATGGTGAGGAGCATGGAGCAGAATCCGATGTATTCTTCGTAGGACTCGCGGGGGAATTCGAGAGAAAATTTGCCGAGAGTGATGGAGTTTACGGCACCCTCATCCCCTTGCAACAAGACGAACTCCTTGCTAGAGCCAAGGACACCATCACCGGGAGGGGATCCTTCCGCGGGTATATGATGGGTGAAGCGTAAGATTCCGAGGCCGATGACCAGGCAGGATATACCGTTGCTGAGTATACCCCACAGAATCAAGGAGAAGGAGAACCAATCTTTGTATACGCCACTCGCGATGCACGCGGCGAAACTGGAAGCGATGGGGATAATACCGAAGAAAGTAGAGTAAGCGATGATGCGCTCTGGATGCACCACTTTTGGAGGGACCGTGTTGAGTCTGACGATGGTGACCCCGACACCCGATCCATCCCGTCCGGGAATGGGGATTCCACCCATCGAAGCACATTCTTTCATGAGAACGGAAGCCAGATGGCCAGTGGTGTCTATGATGGTTCCGGAGCTGACTGCTTGGAATCTTGGACCCTTCCAGCCTTCAAACTCAAAAAGTTCGGCGGGGTCAGTGCGGACGCCGGGGAAGAATCCCTTGAAGACGGCTGATTTGGCAATAAGACCGTACTGCCTAGCGATTTGGAACGATCCTGGGGTATTGTACCACCCCAACCACCGCCGACCTCTGTAATTGTGGACGGTAGCCATGGCAGAGATGGCCTCATCTCCGCCAAAAAAACCCGAGACACCAGAGGTGTCCAGTGTGAAGCTGGAAGTGTCGAGTGGGGTCGGTGTAGGGATCATGGAATGTCGTTTGAGCATGCCAGAGAGGTCGGGGAGGTACATGGCCGTAACGCGCTCGGGGAAGCTGAACTTGGGTGTACTTTATATGACTAGAAGGTAAATGGGGAAAACGAGCTCAACACAGTACAATAGCATAAACCAAGAGAGGACATACTAATCCAAAGGGTTCCTGTGCCAGTCATAGCGAAACACAGCGGTGCTGGGGGTCAAAAAGAGAATTTACAAGCGAGGCGCTGTGCTGCGGGAATAGGGCGGAGCATGTACCCTGCGCCATCAGAGGCTTCCAGCTCACTGTTCTTGGCTTGGTAACTTTCTGATCCCATCCACCTGAGCAATCAGGGGAGTTACAGCAAGTCATAGCGGAATGAGCTCACTCAAGAATGGAATCTCAGATGCTGTGAGTCGAAATTTTCCATCGAATCGAATGACGGGATGACGTTGCTGTGGAATAACAAGTCGTCCCCGTGTTCTAGAATTTCCATGGACATCCACCCGCTGATTTGCACTGTTGCCATGCCTTCGTTGAAGCTTTGAAGGGGCGGCGGAGATATCCTGAACGCAGTATAGTCTAGCGTGAGTCACGGTGCGCCAGCCATCGTTACACGTCATCCGACCTTTTTTTTCCTTCACCCATTTCGTCGTGGTGTGTCGACGCCGTGGCCCAGAGGAAGACTTCAACGACAGTGGGTCCAGACAATCAGCCTAGCGACAATGACGTCTCTCCCTCGCGGCGCAATCATCTCGTGATTCAAAGTTTACCATCATCGAACCCTGCATCCGCCATTTGCGCCCACCAGTTGCTATCGCTGTGAGCGCACAATCCCAATACTGTCGTCCGTGGAAGCACTTCGCTCTTGGTTTATTTGGCGAGTCCCATTCTCCCGTACTCACAGGTCGTGCTAGTATAGTTGCCTTGTCCTCTCCTCGCCCTATTAAAAGGCAAACATGGCGTCGTCCTGAGAACGTGATTCCAGCGTGTCAAAGACGTCTCCAGTCTTGACGTTGATCAGCAGCCCTCGCTGTCTTCGATCACGTGGATGACGATGCCATGCCCAGTTCGCCAACGTTGCGGGAGAAGGTCACGGCGGCAGAGCAGTTGATAACGGCAACTTTGTTGGATGCGAGGGTGTGGAAAACGTCTCATTGGGTCTCGGGCTGCGCTTGCCGCCCCGGTTTACGTAGAGCTCAGCCCAGGCATCGCTTGGGCCAAGTTGCAGTACGATCTGGAAGGTGGTCAGAGATAAACCAGTTCAAGTTGTTCTGCCATCGCAAGCGTGCCCGACTCCGAGTCTAAGGGGGATGACCCCAAGCGCTTCGCGAGTGCAATTGATCGTGGAGTCGTCAGGGGTTGTTTCGCTGGAATTCACTGTCAAAGTAGAGTAGAAAAGTAAACTTGTAGTAAAACTTGCAGGCAGGCTGAAGAATTGAACTTCGGGTTGGTTCCGTGAGCTTGGGTTTTGGACGCTTGGGAGTTGTTTGGGAGGTTCATCTTGAACGCCAACCATGCATGAGGTGTCAGTTGTCGGCCCGCCGGCCCGACTCCGAGTCAGCCGTACAAAGAGCAGTTGTAGTTAACGTTCCTGCCTACTGCCTAGAGCAAATACACGTGTTTAATGCACAGATGTTGACCCAAAAGTCCATTGACTCGCCGAGAGGCCGCTCAAATACCCTCGTAGAACTTCATCCTTCCCGCTTCGGCCGGATCGCTCTTGTTGACCATAAGGTTGGGCGGAACTCGTCGAAGCAGCCTAAGCAGTGGGTCAGGGGATAGGGTTATTGAACCAACCGCGAGTTCATGTATGCAGACTCTCACTTGCCCAACAAGCTCTGAGTTTGTCACGAAGAGACCCTAGGGAATACTTCCCGCTGTGTGTACGATAGAACCGTGGCATAGTCCCAGACAGTTCAATGCTACGAGAGGAACGTACTAGGCTCGTAAGAGTGCAACAGCGAGAGAAGAGCATATGGTGATATCGTACGGAAGACTGAAGCCGTGAAGAACGTGATATCATAATGAAGTAGATGTGGAAATCGCATAGGTCTCGTAGGATTCGGAATACTGTGTGAAGTAGCGGAGAAGTAGCACCGTTGGTTCGCTCTGTCACGTAATCACTCAAGCTGTTGGGCGACGATTTAAGTGTCCGCATCCGTTGCATTCGAGACGGCCTTGTCTGCTAACAGGAAACGTTTGTAGCCGTCCTCTGCATACTGGAAAAGATTTTCAAGTAGCTCCTTGTCTTCACCAGTAAACCCCTTCGGATCTTCTTGCGTAAAGGGAAGGTCTTTTCCCGTGCGACTCGGAAGTCGCGTCAAGATTATTTCTTTCCACTTCCTCCAGACGGGGGTGTCGTTAGGTAGGTATACCTCAACGATCTTCTCTGGCTCATTGGGTTTGAGGACGCAGAGTGCGAATACGACCGCGGCGGTGCGAGTGTCAAAAATATACTTTTCCAACGATGGTTTCTTGAGTATCTCTTCTAGGAGGATGCGACGTTGGATCTTTTCCCTGTCGAACGCGGAGAGAAACGAGTTGTAGATCCAAGAGACCGCGAGTGAAGAAAGGAACATGGTTTGGCCGAATAGCGACGCCTGGGGAATGAGGAAGAGTTGGGCGATGAATTGGATCGTGAGAAGGGCGGAGCAGCATCCAATGTATTCGCCATAAAACTCGCTGGGAAATTCGAGAGAAAACCCGCCGCGAGTGATGGAGTTTACGGCACCTTCAGGCCCTTGCAGTAGGACGAACTCCTTGCCAGTGCCAAGGATACCATCACCAGGCGGTGATCCTAGTGCGGGTTTGGGATGGGTGAAGCGTAAGGTTCCGAGGCCGATGACGAGGCAGGATATACCGTTGCTGAGTATACCCCACAGGATCAAGGAGAACGAAAACCAATCTTGGTATACACCGCTCGCGATGGACGCAATAAAACTGGAAGCGATAGGGATTATACCAAGGAAGGCAAAGTAGGTGATGGTGCGCTCTGGTACAACCTTTAGGAGAGGGACCTCCTTCAGCTTGACAATGGTGACCCCGACACATGATCCTTCCCGTTCACAAATGCGGTCTCCAACCATTGAAGTACATTCTTTCATGAGAACGGAAGCCAAATGGCCGGTGATGTCTATGATGGTTCCGGAGCGGACGGCTTGGAACCTTTCCCCCTTCCAGCCTTCAAACTCGAATAGTTCGGCAGGTTTCATGCGGACGCCAGGGAAAAATCCCTTGAAGATGGTTGATCTGGCAATAAGACCGTACCGCCTGGCGATTTGGAATGACCCTGGGGTATTGTACCACCCCAGC
>JBBPMA010000187.1:0-29121 GCA_038090075.1 Xanthoconium purpureum | reverse complement strand
GCCCCCCTCCTCCTTCCTTAAGGGGTCATTACCCCTTTCAGAATGGCTGTGCACACAGCGACTGGTAAATTTCTCATGCTAAGTAACTAGTACACAGTCACATCAATACTTCTCCATTTATCTAAGAACCTAAGTGTATTTATAGCCTTCCAAAGCATCATGGTGTGCGACAGTGCCAAAAAAATGCCAAGACAAAACTTTGTGACAATTGCGCCAAGTTTGCAATAGGCTGGATTTTGTAATGCAATGGACTAAGGTTTTATTGTTTGTGTAGACAATCTGCCATATGCTGGCATCTTGCTAAGTTTCCTGGCCCCTTTCCTGATCCAAACTCCACATGTGTGTAATTTTTGAGGCGGCCCATTGAAGGCATGAAAGCCCACCTACCTGTTCAGTAAAGGCACTCATGCACTATATACTGACCATGTATGACCTTGGGGTGGGCCTGGAAGAGGCTGAAAGCCAGGTGGGGTGTGAGGATAAGGCAGCATGGGGGGTTGAAAGCATAACAGGTTTTCAAGAAAACCCCAAGGGTGCACCGAAAATAGGTGTCAGTAGCAAGCAAACTGACATAAGGACAGGCCATGACTTGCAACATCTAACTAGAATGTTTTCAACAAAACCAGAAGTGAAGTGAATGAAGAAAGAAAAGGTCCCTAGATGCAATAGAGCAAGGTGTTATGTTGAGCATTGCTTTCTAGAGTCCACTGAGGAAAAGCAGCTGATAGGTCTTATTAGTATAGCCTAGCAGGCAAGAGCTTATTGATAAAACCTTTCTGGACAAGAGTATTTTTTTGAAGCAATATTTGATGGATCTTTTACATAGAACTAGCTGGGGAGTTTCAGCATACATGAAGGGGTTTATATACTCATAAGGTAAGTGCATGGACCAAAACAGAATGGTGATATAAAAGGAAAGTGGAACTCTGTAAAGGTTCTGTGTCCATAAGGAGAGGCAGAGAGCCACAAGAAGAGTAAAAAAGGGAAACATATGGGAGATCAGGTGAGATCTGTTCCAAAAGGAATATGGAACTCCATGTTGCAAAGGAACTGCAGAATTAGAAGAGCAGAAGGGAGACAGAACATACAGAAGGCTGAGACAGAAATGGAAAAAAATCGAGATGTATCTGGAAGGTGGAATTCCAATGGAACAGTAAGATCTATTGCATAGCGAATAGAAGCCTAACCATGCAGGGAATCTAAAAGGAGAAACCAGATTGGAATGGGGGCATTCAGGCATTGAATGATGCAATGTATGGGATAAGGTAGCTTTCAAGGGGGATGGAGAGGTTGTCAAAGGGAGCTAGAGAAAAAGAGAGAATCTTGTCTAAGGGCATGAAATCTGTAACACAAGGCATGCCTGCCAAGAAAGTTGCTTGGAAGCATCACAAAGCCATGGTGGAAATGAAAGGGTTTAAAAAGACTGATGTCCAAGGGCTAGACCTCAAAGCAGCTGAGGGCAGCTGGCTGGGGTCTTAGAAAAAGACTGAGAGTGAGCACAAAAGTGACATAGCAGGCTTGCTCAATCAAGGGTTTCAGTTGGTGAAATGGGACAGCAGGTGGGAGCAAATTCCTGGACCACATGCACCAACTGACAGACCTAGAGCACCCAAGGCAATCCTGGACAAGTTAGTGCATATCATTGCTGTTTTAGCTGGGATGCCTGGCAGTCCATTTGAACAAAAAGTCATTGTGAGCATGATGGAAAAGTTTGAAGCTAAGAGCAAGGTACTCTCATCTACAAACAGTGCTTTTAATCCAAGAGGCACATTCAGAATCATTCTTTCTGGATTCTCACACAGGGCAGTACAAAAGTGAGTGACTCTTCCATTCAATAACTATTTGTCCCAACACTCCAACAAAGGCCAACAGAGACATTGACAGCAGCCATCCATGAGCATTCAAGAAGGGCATTGATCCAGGACCCAGCTGTTAGCAGATTGGCAGGTTTTCAAAACCATGAGTGCAGTCATTATATGAGAATGCTGCACTGACAAAGCAGGCTAGAGGCATTTCAGATGTACTTTCCTGAGATGTATGTCTATTATTGGGCTATGATGTCACAACTGAAGAGCAGTGGACCATTCCTCAAGTTTCCCTTCATCAAAACCTTTTTATCTGCAGCATTCAACCTGGGGCTGCAAACCATGTGCAAACCCCATAGAGATTCCAGGAATCTAGCATTTGGCATTTGCTGCATTACTGTGCTTGGAGAATTTGATCCAGAGAAAGGAGAACACCTTGTACTTAAGGAACTTCGGCTTATGGTCAAGTTTCTGCCTGGTTCAACAGCATTCATCCCCTCAGTGGTAGTGATCCATTTGGACACAAGGGTCAGACCAGATGAGAGAGAATATTCATTTATGCAGTATGCCTTGGGATCTTTGTTTTCATATGTTGAAAATGACATATGAACTGACAAAACCATTCTTGAGAAAGGGATAGTGGAGGAAAAGAGCAGGTGGAAAGTTTTGAAGTCGACCTGGTGGAAGCAGGGTTTGGCCATGTTTCTGCTTTTTTCTATTTATGGACAGACCTAGATAAATTGCCTAGTACAGCATGACAATAGTATTGTCCACTGTAATTGTCCAGCCTCATTGCAAAGTGTTGTTCAGTGCTGTTACTGCAGTAGAATTTCCATTTCCATTGCCCTGCCATATTGTACTGCTGTATGGCATCTACAGACAGCCAATTTGGCAGCTTGACAACATAAAGTTATTATAATGCTTATTTGGACCATTCAATTGTTTCCATGACAGGCAATAATGCTGCACAAACTCAGCACCCAGCCTCCAAGAGCCCTCTATAATTTTGGTTCACATTATGATGAAAACCTTACCTAGAAAGCTTGGCCTGGCTCTGTCATGCTTGTGGAAGGACCAGCTAGTCTGGACACCAATGCCACCCTCAGCATGTCCAGGATTGCTATAATAGATTGGCCAGCTGATGAATGGTCATTTCAGCAGAGTTTCCCTTTTTTATAAATCCTTTGTACTCTTATGCTCTAACTTCCATTTTCATCTTCATAGCTCCCTCCTTTTCATATAAATAGGCCAGCTACCTCCTGTACTCCCCTCAGTTGTCCTCTAATGGAGACCCTTAGAGTGGTTCTTTCCTGTAGCTGGGGTCTACTCTATAAGCTATGACTACCCTTGTGAACGTCTCAATCTTAGAGATGCCACATATTTTGAACCACCTTCCCATATCTCTGCTCTTTACTTGTTTCTACTCTACTCGCTTTACTTGTGATTCTGCTTGTCATCAATTACACCACCATGGTCTGATCACCTGTATGCACTCCAATTGTTTGATGCCATACTGACTGCATTGTCTGTTAAAACCTGCCATATGACAAAGAGCATGGTGGCCAACTAGGTATCCAACTTGCCTGCTGAGACCGACAAAAAGTTGGGGCAAGATGAATTCACTGGGATTGCAAAGTTGCCAGCTGGATTAGCTTGCAAGAAGCTTTGGGCTCTTGCTAGCTCAACCAAAAAGGCCTTTGGCCACAGCAATGGAGATTCTGCCATTGATGTTGAGCATGAGCCTAGGAGCATGCTCACCACAGGCAATGCCCTATCCAACATGAAGGCTGGCATTATCATGGCAGTGGACAATGAGGGGTTTACCATACCCAAGATCCCCACTAAAGTAGGTATTCTTGAACTCCATTGGTAATGGCAATAGATTCTTGTCACTCACTCCAGTTAAAGAGCACAACAGTGATGATGACCTGCCCAACATAGTGCATGCCTCATCTGTGCCCAAATGGAATGGAGAGATCAAGATTGGCTGTCATAACCTTGGAAAAATTCCTGACGATTGGGCTAGCAGGTTTGATCACACAGCATGCTATGTTACTGAAGAGAAGCAACAGTCACCAGACTGCCTAGAAAGCCTTTTCAAGAAAATGCTTGCCACAGGCATTCTAAGAAATGAATCTGATGATGTCAACGAAGGCAAAAATACTACAGGTGCCACCAGTAAATTTGACAAGCTTGACACAAAGCATAAGTGGTTGGTGTCTAAGCCACTAAAACATACTGACTGCATGTGCTCCATTTTTCCCTACAGCAGCATCATACTGGGGCAATGCATGGCAATGATGATGAGGGATCTGACTCTGATGACTTTGACAATAAGGAACATAAGCATAGCAAAGATAACCACAATAATAACCATAAGAACCTGCCTGCAAGACAACCCGGTGCACCAGACAATCCAACTGAGTCATTGGATTCATTGAATGTGGACTTTTCCTCAGACTCATCATTTGGATCTGACTTCTCGGTTGAAGAACCTTCATCTACTGACTGATGATGCCAACAGTGCTTAGGCCCATAAGTGTGAAAAGAAGTGCCAATGCTGTGTGAAGTTGAACAAGCTCAAACATCAACAGTCATTCCTCAAAGAAGACCTGCCTTTGATTGAACAGAAATGCCAGAACTACAGGTAGCAAAACAATAGGTTCTCATTTCTCAGGCACTTTCTCAGCTGCACACTGCTGTTCCACTAGCTCTTGATAGAGAAGTCAAACCCAGAAATTTGCTATTTCAGCCTAACTGCTTTCAAATTACTTGTTACATAGATGAACCTTTTGTGTGGCTTACTGACCAATTCACACTCAACTGACATCTACTCCCCCTTGAACACCTAATGGACCTGGATTTTGATGTTGCCTGATGGTTGCACCTATGAAAATCGAAAATATATGGCCAGTTACTGTTTGACAAATGGATGGCTAGTACCAATAATGAGAATGAAGATGACATGACTGATTCATCAGTCCCTGAGCCTACCAACACTTCCAAGCTCAACATGGGTGACCTGGTAACCATGTTCAACTGTACCACTCTGCTTGAATGCACAGCCAATACATCAACCTGACTTTCAGTACATTGTGGTGTAGAGCTCTAAATCCAAACACAACTGAGCATATTGCTGGACTTGCCAAAGGCCAAGATCTGGTCATCCTCAACCCTATGGTTGTAGCTGTCCAGCTCAATGGACAGCCATGTCATGCTCTGCTCTACTTTGGATCACTTTTGGACTTCATTTCAACTGCCCTTGTCAACCAACTTCATTTGCATACAGATGTGCTTGAAACTCCCCTCAACTTGCAGCTGGCTATCTCCAACTCACACAGCAAAGTCAAGTCTGCAACCACAGTTCATTTTGACTGCCAGAATATCCATGAGGGCCACACATTTGATGTTATCAACATCGACTTGTAAGACACAATACTGGGAACTCAGTTCCTATACCAGCACTAAATTCTACTTGGGCTCAATCCAGCCCAAGTGACTATGCATAGTGATCACTCACTATTAATCAAAGGTGCTCAAGTGATCAAAATAGAATCACAAATGATCTTGCTCCAGCAGAACCGATTGGATTGTACTGAGAGAAACTATGCACATGTGCAAAAAATGTTTGTAAGAAAGCTGTAGAAATCATATTACCACTGTTGCATGCAATAAATCATGTTATTCCCCTCATTGACAAATGCCATGCCTATGCCTGGAGGTCTGCACTGAGCCCCTGCCCCTGCTATGGTGAATGATCTGAGATAACTACCTTAAGACTAGTCACTGGCAATTTCACAGCAGAACCGATGCTGTACCTATGCTTGTGCTGAGCAAGCCTTTCAATGATGGAACACTGTATTTTCATACTGTCATTGATATACAAGAATGCAATGAAAACACTTGAAAGCTCATCTCACCACTACCCAACACCAAGACTATCCTGTGCAACAAAGTGGCATGCCTGTATTGGACCCTGCTTGGTGGAAAGGGTGTGTATGAGCAGATATGTGTTAAACCTGTGGATGTCCAGAAAACCTGGTTTACAACACCTGGTGGCATTATGGTTAGCCACGTTATGTAGATTGGGGCCAACAAATCCATGTGCCTTCAATCAAGTGAAATGCATTGTCATTGTATGGCATGATGCAAGGCACAAAACAATTGGCTACTCACCTGGCCATGCAGCCATAAACACCTTGTGTGACACAAGCCTCACTGGTGCCTGTGGTATGCTCTAGCAAGGTGAATCAATAAAAAAGGCTGATGCTGTTGTTGCATTTTGGTCCAGAAGATTCAGCCCAACCCAACAGAACTACCCTGTGCATAAACAAGAGCTACTAGCCATCGTTGAGTGCCTGAAACATTCCAACACTTACTGCAAGGAGTTCACTTTCAAGTCTTCACCAACAAGGGACTTGAGCAGATCAAATGGCAGAGGAAGCTGTTACGTAGGCAGGCCCAGTGGCTCATTCACAGAAGCACCATGAGCAGATTCAGTGAAGATCTGTTCTCCAAAAGAATGCTTGTACAGCCCCAAAGTTATAAGAATCTCAAAGTCAGTAATAAGCTTGTAGTTTTGTGAGACAATGGATGGTGCACCCTCTGCATGCCCAGTATTTGAATTGGTGAATGGCAACTTCATGAGATTCTCATATTGCATGTGCATTTGATATTAGCCCACCTAGGGCCAATAAAGGCAGTGATGTACCTTAGGGATAAACTCTGGTGGAAAGGTTTGAACTCAGATGTTGAAGAATTTTGCCACTCATGTACCACCTGTCAAAGTTCTAAGTTAACAAACCACCCTGTGTACAGGCTACTTGAGACACTGCAAGTTCCCACATACTTTGGGAGGCAATTGGCATTGACTTTATTGGACTCCTTTCCAAATCTAAAACATTATCAGGAGCTTTTGATGCAATAATGGTGATGATTGACTGCCTTACCTCCATGGTCCACCTAGTCTCCACCAAGCAGAACTATTGTGCCAAGAATATAGCCAAGGCCATGTATGACTGCATATATCAGCTGCACAGGATACCTGCCAATGTTGTCAGTGATTGAGACTCACTGTTTGCTAGTACTTTCTGGAACAAACTAAATGAACTTAGTACCAGTATAGAACTTAGAATGCTGTCTTTGCTCCACACACAGACTAATGGTGCCACTGAACACACCAATCATACAATAATGCAAATGCTGCATTAGTGTGTCGCACTGAACCAGCAGGATTGGGCAATGAAATTACCAGCAATCAAGTTTGTTGTCAATTCAGCATGGTCTGGTGCCACTGGTTATGCACCATTTGCCTTGAACTACAGGCAGTTACCAAGATCAATGATATGAAATGCCAACTCAGAATATCCTGGTGTACAAGTCTTCATGCAAAGAATAAAGGATGCTGTGATGAGAGCCCATGATGCAATTATCACAGTGGGCATGAAACAGATTGAGTTTGCTAATCAAAAGTGTAAAGAAGCCTCCTTTGTCAAGGGAGGTCTTGTATGCCTGTTGACTGCCAACCTTGCACTGCCAAAGAGATGGGCCAGAAAACTAGCCCCAAGATTTATAGGGCCATACCAAATACTTGAAGGTTACAAGAACAATACATTCTTACTCAATTTACTGCCTGAAAAGGGACAACAAGCCATACACCCTGTGTCCCACACCAGCCTATCATGCATTCATGTCCTAAATGGTGACCTACAGTTTCCCAAATGACAAATGCCACAAATAGTTGGCATTGGCAAAGTTGAAGAGCTATCCATTGACAAGATCCTCAGGCAAAGGGCATGATTCATTATTTGAACTACAGTACAAAACAGGTGACTTAACTTGGTTGCCCTACCACAAGACCACTGAACTCAAAGTTCTTGTCTACTAATGGACCTAGATCCTGATTGTGCAGGTGTGGTGTGAACCTAAATTATGAATGCACTAACATCAGCTTCACACATTATTCTTTTGGGCTTAAAGCATCATGCACTGCTTCAATTTGGTTTTGTGTTTTGTTGCATATGAGGATGCAGAAGCATTTCTAACATATTTGTACATATGGACTTGGTGCTGCTCTGGTTCCTTGCCAACTGTTGCTCCAGTACTGTGCTGATACAATTAGTCTGCATGACAGCCAACCCCTCAACCATGTGACAAGGCAGTTTTATTATTACCTAGATGGCAGTCAGATCAGCAAAGTTATAAGTGCAGCAGCATCATAGATAAATAGGAAGAGATGCCCCTCAACCATGCAACAAGGGGATTGTGGGAAAAACAAACACAGAGACAAATGTATATACTGCACATGCATAAGGTTTGGAATACTAGCATTGCATGCTCCAACAGGTACTGCCAGGGCATTTATACCTCAAACATACCACCAAAGTCTCATTCATATATAACTCTCAAGATGGTGAGAAAATTACGATCCAGAAATGTCTGTCAAAATGCATGGAGGCAGTGCAGCAAAGGCAGTCAAAATGTCTGCCTTTGTAATACATCTTGCTGCATTAGCCTGTGAATTTCATCATTTGGACTTCCCCCAGAGCATTGTAGTGGCAGGGTCAAAGTATTTCATTGACCTCTTCTTGTGCACACCTTCAACTTTGTACTTTGCAATTGCCTGTCCCATAAAGGGCAGGGTTCATTCAGCAGCCTGGTTTTATTTCTAGTGAAGGTGTGTGAGCCACAAATCCCATAGTGTGTATTGCATTTTACAAAGTGCCTTTCCAGAAAAACAGTTAAATATAGCAAATTCCAGAAAAGTATGGCCTCAGTTCAACTTCTGTTAATGTAGGCATCAAGCTAAATAAGCTTTTCTTCTCACTACTAGTCCAAGCCACTGTTCCACTAAAGGACTGGATCTTAAAGCTGATAAGGAGGCAACAAGAGCAGATCAGGAATGTGAAAATATGCTGATGTTCTCCTACAAAACTAGCAACAACTGTCAAGTCCTCCAACCCTGACAAAGTTGCTTGCTAAAAGATATCTCCCAGTAACACATTGACTTTGATCATGAGGTTATGAAGAAAAGCATTGGTGAAGGAGGTGAACACTGAGGTGGGAAAAGTGGTTCCCTGGGTGAAGAATTCAAGTATATGAAGCTGTGGAGAGTAGAGCAACACAGTCTTGATGTTAACACAGTGTTTAATCCCAGACAACCACATTCACAAGTGCAACAAGGTAGACCAAGGTATGTCAACCAGCTGGAAGCCCCAAATCTTGGCCAGTTTGATACCACAACCATGCTGGGTAAGTGTGGACATGCTTAGATCATTCTCTGCCAGGTCCTGCTCCAGGTCAAATCTATGCTTCCAATCACTTTGAATGCAAAGTGATACCAGTGCAGGAGTGGAAAGAATGGGAGACTGATCCAGCATGCTGTGTGCAGGCTAGAGCCATCAAATATCTTTGGCTATGAGCATCAACAAGCAGAGGTTGGGGTGGAAGCAGGCATCTGTGAAGTTTGGGATGGCAAAGGTGGAGCAGCCAAATATTATATTTTGCAGGTTGTGGCAAAGGCAGAGAAGGTGGTGAAAGTTCCACAGTTTGTACTATTGGTCAACAGGGAGTTTCACTGCAAGACACATAAGGTTTGCCCATGCTGGAGTGGTTAAGGCATTTTGTTCCACATATATATTGGTGAGAGCAAGGGTGTAAGGGGCAGGCAGGTCCTGAGTTGCAGTGAGGACCTGGCTGCCACTAAAGTGAGCATTTACCAAAAGGGAGGCAAGAGTATTGGTGCCATTAAGCAACACACTGAGGTTGGCAGGACCTATGGTGCTGACTTGAAAGCACTGAAGGCAACTCTTGTGAGCCTTCAGAACCTGTATCCACTGGTTCCTCAAACAGCTATCACATTGAAATGCAATTGCCAGCAATAGTGGATGGCCCCCCAACCTTGAGAGCCAATTTTGATATTCCCAAACATGTGCTGAGTTCACCACATCCAGGCCAGCATCTAACTCATCACCCTGGATAGCATTCAAAGAACACCATAGCTGCTGAGTCCAGAGAGTAACTGCCCACCATTAACACCAAACTCACAAAAGCACAAGGGGGATGGCAGTGGTGCTGGGCTGAAGATACAGGTTGCCACAATTGGGATGCAGTAGGCACTTGACAAACACCTGGAAAAGCAGCTCAGGTGGGGTCCAGTCCATTGTGAACTCAAAGATTGAAAACTAAGGGTAGGAAGAAGGGCAAAGCAGACTAATAGCTGCTGTTTTATTCCTGCTCTGATACATGTGCTAGCTTATTCCATTTGGCCAGTTGATCTTTTTGAGGAACAAAGAGAAACCCATATGCCCATTCAAAAAAAAAATATGTGTTGCATAACCTCAATTAGTATTTATCTTTTTTAAGCCCTGAGCCTGTCCAGATAATGAGCAGCTGGCTGATTGGCATGGTTTGTTCCTTGCCATTGAGTATAGGTGAAAATGCTGCCATTGTTGGGTGAAGAGAAGACAGCATCTATTACCTAGGCATGTTAATTACTACATATACATTGCCTCAGAACAAGCACCAATCCACACATTGCAAAACTGTAGTAGTGCTGTTCTAAATTGCCATACACTTGCCAGTGAAAAAAGGCATTCAAGCACATTATTTATCTATCCCATGGAGTTATCCAGAGCCTAGTCAGAATGACAAACAACTAGTGGCCTGTTTTTTGTAAGGTTGGAACATTTTTGGCAAAGAAGGATGCTGGCATTGTGCATTGTTTTGAGGCACTTTAGATTACTGCATTATGGTTCACATAGTCAACCGTGGTTCATAAGTCCTGGTCACCTAGAGAGCAGGGTATATACCCCTTGAAAAAAAGTCCATGAAAAACAAAAATGTTTGTGAATGCAAGCTTATTCTCACTTGCAGTTCAAATTTGGCTTTGCCTTCTATCCCAGCACTGCACACAACAGACCATGTTTGACTGACATATGTTCAGGTGTATTGAATTTGACCCAAAGTCTTCAGCAAGTATAGTAGCATCCTGAGATGGCAAAGTGTCTGTTGCAAGCTGTTAGAAGTTACAGAACAATGCACATTAACATGCACCCTAAGAAAAAACATGAAGAAAGAAGCAGAGAAAAACATATGTGGACCAATAGATTGAAATATTTTTGCCATGGGATCATTTGGGTGGCTGGCTGCTCTACTCTATGTCAAGTTGTGCAAGGTTATCATTGAAACTCAAGAGCATGCTGCTACATAGTGAAGCAAGTCTCTTCAATAGATAGACAGACAGTCTAAAGCAGTGAATGACATCAATTATGGTGGTGTAGATCCATGGTTGTAAGTCTTTGTGGAAACTTTGGTGGTAATCTTCACCCTGTTGCCCATTCCAGCCATTTTGGTAACTTTGGTGATCTCTGTAGACTATATAGTGCTGCACTTCTTCTTGGCCATTGCAGATATGTGCCTCAGATTCCCACACACTTCAATTAGTTTTGCCCACTGCTGTAAACAGCATGCAGAAGTTGCTTATGTTTTGTTGTCTACTCTTAATGGCTTTCTCTCCAGATGTTGCTACAGAGAGGAGCAGAGGGAGTGGGGGCAGGCAAGTGTGCTGGGCATTATTGGGTGCAAATGACTATGTGATCTCTTCTATTACCAGCCAATCTGCCCTTGACCATGATCACATTGAATGGTGTGTTGCATAGAAGGTATTCTATGTGGAATCAATTCTGATGTTATGGCCACTGAGTGGGGTGAGGCCTGCTTGCTTGAATACTCTGTGGTGGGTAAGAGGGTAGTGGAATGTTGGCATGGTAGGTGAAAAGGTGGGCATCACATAGAGGGTCATTAACTTAGGGAGGATTAGTTGGATAGTCAGCCTCTGTAATGGGTTGGATTAGCCTAAAATGGTTGAGCAGGATTGCATGGGTGTCCATGGGGCCAGACTGCAACTGATGACTTTATGCCTATAAGGAAGCATTTGGTGTAGGGTAGGTGGAATTTCAAGGCTTCTAGGCTGGTCTGGTGAGTTGTGTAGTGTATTGGATCAAAGGAGTTGGATTTGCTGGCTGTAAATTCCCTGGTGCATGTGGTTGTGAAGAGTAGTGTTTGAAAGTCTGGTTAAGGACCAGATGAAAGACCAGCAACCAGGTTGGACCACAACCAATTTGGACTGGACCATGGTTGCCAGTTGCATGGAGCACCTGATATAGCCAGAACTGGTCCACAACCAGTTGTGACTGGTCATGGCTAGGACTGGTTGCCAATTGGTAGATGCAACAACTACAGAAAACATAGTGATAAGTACTACATTGTAACATACTGACCACCCTGCAATCCCAACAACTCCTAATCCCTCTTCAAAAGCTCTTGAAACTCGTCCAGTTCAATACACTCAACTTCAGATGAGTTGATCTTGGCAGTGTCAATGATGAAGCCTTGCCAAGCATGTTTGAGGATTTAAAGGTGCTTGAACTTGTCAACACTGAGATACAATCACCAATCTGTTGCAATCTCAGCACCAGCTGAGAATAAACATTCACAGGGCATAGAGATTGCTGGAATCACACAAATGTCTTGAGCAATATGAGCAAGGGTTGGATAATCATTTGAGTGCTCCTAAGGTGATTCTGAATGAGCAAACAGAAAGTGGAATGATTGGAATACACACTGCCCACCATAATATGACATCTGTGCTCTTTGAGACATTGGGAGGTAGGTCACTAAGGTACCTGTAAAGTTCCTCCCTTCAACCACCACTGTTCACACACATTGCATGTGTTGAATGAGGCTATGGCAGTGATGGTTGTAATTCAACTCCAATGGACAGTTTGCACTTGGTTTGGAATTGACATTTACTCCACCTAGTGCTCTGTTGTTGTTGGCAGCCATGTCATTGTTTGGCCAATAGTCTTCCAGAGTCGCTTCAAGAATTTGCCTAGTCTCATCATGCCAATCTTTGATGTTGAGATTGCCAGCTTCACACACTTTTTTCTGTTCTTTAGCTCCTCCCCAAGCCATCTCAATGTAAATTAGCTTATAGTAGGGATGTAGGACTACACAGTTGTTCAGTATGCATCATGATATATATATGGTGGAATTTACCAAGCACAAGAATATAGACCTTTTTCTTGCCAAATTTGCTGTAGTACTTGCTGAGCTTTTGCAAGCCACGTATGATGGCATCTTTGAATTGTACATACTTCTTAAGGCTGAACTTCTCTTCCCATGTGCTCTGGAGTTCTTCAAATGTGGGAATTGCACACCAAAGGGTTGATTGTTCACCATGTGAGAAAAGGTGTTGTATACCATTGGCATTGGCAATAATCAATTGAGTGTTGTTGATGCATTCCCAATCCAATGGCTTGAACATAAATGCAGTCCATGAAATATGCTTGACAGGATGTCTGGTATGTCAGAGTGATGTGATTGGACCAAAGAGCTGATCAGCAGAGTTGATGAATAGATTGATCAGCTGTGCTTCAGGTCAATGGTGAATTGTTGGCAAAGAATAACAAACATACCATGCATAAATCATAAGAACAGCCCAGCATGCCATCTACCATGCCCCACTGGATGTTGCTGTGAAGAGGGATCTTGAGAGAAGGGTCCATTCCATATTCCTTTTGAAGATGTTCAAAGTAGGAGATACATTGTTCAGAAGCTTGAATCTTGATGACAAGTGTGCAAATGGCAGCAACAACATCCAGAGAGTTACCAAGAATGTGGTTTTGAGCCAGAGTTGAATCAAACTCCCATATTGCTGTTGTAGTTTCAATATGGCCAATCTTGGTTACAATGTTCATGAAGTTGGTGATTGTAAGGTTGACAATGTGTGCCAGACACAGAAGTTGATGTTGATCTGGATTGGATGAGTAGATGCTGTCAGACTGGAGTGAGGCTTCAATGTGGTTGCATGTCATGTTGTTGTTACTAGTGTTGTCAGCAGTTATGCAAAACAGCTGTTTGAGGAGTAATTAGTGTGAAGAATGAAATGAAAAAAAAGTAAATGCACCTTTGGATTCTTTGCATTGAGAATTCCTGCTCACTTGCACAGGAAGACAAAGTACTGCCCAAGATTCTTGCCATTATGTGCTCCAACAATGGACTTGAAAGCGATGATGTTTTATCACTCTTGCACTCAATCCAATGAGCTGTGATTCACTGACCAGAAATCCATTGTAGTCAAGATTCATCTAACAGTTGCCACCTAGAGTCATTTTCAGTGTGTTGAAAATGTGTGCATGAAAGAATTAAATACCTAAGTCTGGTTTCAAAGACTGTTCATAAACTTGACAAAAGCATTGTAAATATATAGACACCAACATTGTGAGTTGATGGAAGGTTGGCAGTAGTGGATTTGGGCTGCATAGCAACAAGGCAATTCCTAAATGTAGCCTTGCTTGCCACTAGTAAGCTCTAGTAAACACATGGTTTCAGTGTTGGTACACAAGCTGTGTATGCTGAATCTGTTGTTACCTGGTCATCACAAACCACAAACTCTGCAACTGCTTTCAAGATATCCTGTTGCAAAAACTCCTTAGGCATGGCTCTCTGGAACACATCATTTAATTTTTGCTGACCACCTTTCAATAGCTTTTTTATATTCACTTTCACAATCTCCCATGGAATTGCATGGTGGTGTTCAGTCAGCCCCAATTATCGACAACATTCCTTGTACAATGTATAATGGCCCCAGATATGCTGGCAACACAACAAATTCAAGCCAATGTGAAATGCTCTCTGCTTGATATGTTTCTGAATGTACCTCTCATCATCCCTTTCAAATATATGTGAGTACATCAACTACACAACAATCTTTGTCTCACTTACTTGCACATATTGCACCACCCTTTCTTCACCTTCTCAACTTTCCCATCTGTATGGCACAACTTGACTGTGCAAAGATCAGAAAAGATCATAAATATATTCTCCACATGTTGCTTTTTGATGGAACACTTATTGGCAATGGAGGTTTCATTGTCACTCCAATCCTGTAATTGATATAGGCACTTCAGATCACAATCAATCAACTGGCACCTATACTTTCTGGCCAAGTATCGATGCTGGAAGATCTCAAGAATGTCAACTCGATGGCATTGTCTTTACTGTCAGACAGAGGGACCTCCTCGACTTTAAATTGTACCAATTGATCCAACTGACCAGAGGCAATGGAATGGAAATGGGAGTGATGGCCATGGGAATGAAACTTTGCTGTTCCACACACATGTTGGGTTACAACTGGTGAGTTGTTGTCTGAGTCTTTCTTGCCCTCATCTGACTTGAATTGCCAGTGTCATGGGAGTGAGGATTTGTTGTCACTTGTTGCAACTTTTCTCCACTTTTTTGAGTTTGTGTCCTGATTTTGCTATGAGCAAGACTTTGTTTCTTTCATTGATGTGACCTTTTCAGTTGGTTGTCACACATGGTTAGATTATCAAACATCTGAAGCCATGATGCAGGTTGGGGTAGAAAGACTTGATAGCTGGTAGCATACTCTACTTGTACTTCAATTACAGCATGTTTTGCATAATGTACATAGTCTCTTTGCCATGTGGCAGCAGTGGCCATTGAACCAGTTTGAACTAGTCCATTAGCAGTTGGCAACCAGTTGTCTGAATGATTGGTTGTAATCAACTTGGGATTTTTGAAGACTGGTCTGGGTCTAGTTGTGCCCAAAAAGGCAAAAAAAACTGGACCAGACTGGACTTTAAAACACTAGTGAAGAGGATGGCAGAGTTGTGAAGGGCAAAAGATTTCTGTTGTGCATGGTTCACAGGAGGTTGCTTGAAGGCAGGAGGGAGTGTGGATTTGGCCATATTGAGCAGCACATTTGTCTCATTTTGGTTAATGGACTGCTTGAGACTACAATGTGCCAGGCCCTGAGCCTGGATCAGTAGTTTACAACCACTACAGTGCAGTGCACATATAGGCCAGCCACAGGCACTAAAAAAAATGGAAACCACAGTTGGGTTGACATGTGTGTGCTCTTGCTTGAGAACCCCTTCAGTGTTGCAGAGGGTGTAGCCAGCTAGGATGTTGGAATCATATGTCTTCCAGGTGGATTTGTTCCAGGAGCTGGATAAAAGCTTGAAAATGTGGACAGCATCACCATAGAGGGGGGACTAAGCAAGGCATGCAGGGGTGCCACTGGAGCAGGTGCTTCCCAGCAGCCCAAGGGGGCAGGGAATGAGGAGGGAGTGACTGGACAACAAACAGACTGAGCTGTGCCAGAAAACAGATCACACTGGAGGGGAAAGCAGGAGGCTAGTGGCACCAATGCCAGGGGTCCTTGAATAGGTCTGGATGGAAGGTGTGGTGCAGGATGGATGGATTGTTGAAATCACAGACAAAATGGTTGGGATTCAGGCAGGCTGATGGTTCAAAAAAGAGGAAGACTGAGTGGAAAAAGCTTTCCATGTGAAATGTTGTTTGCAGGATTGTCTGCACTGGGGGTGTACTGTGTGTGGAGTATATAATGGAGCTGATCCAGGGTGGGGTAAAGGCATTTCAAGGCATTATTGAAGGGGTGGTTCTGGCTGGGCCATCTCTGCCAGCTCAAAACTGATCCATTTCACACTGGCAATGTTCACTAGCACTCCAATTGGATTGGAGGACCAAAGCTCTCCACCTGTTGGCAAGAGTGACTTCAATGCAGATGGAGAAGCTTTGGCATGAAATGCTATGGAGGTTATGGATAGGCTATGGGCAAGGAAAAGGGCAAGAAGAGGGGAAGCTCAGTTTGGTGTGCCACCATTTTAGATCTTCTGCTGTGCCTTGAGATGGCATTCTGTGCTTGAATGATTCACCACCAAAAACACTGTGCATACCCTCAAGGGAGGTAAGGCAAGACCTACTTTCTGGAAGCATGGGGAATGTATGCACAAGGTTGCTATGTAGTTTTGTATGTCCTCCAGGGTGTGTGTCAACAAGCTGTTCCTTGAACTTGAAGCATGTTGGCTGGACAATGTTGACTGTTGAGTAGAAAGGGAGTTTTGTGCTTCTGTTTCTATGCAGGTAAGTTTGAAGGGGTGTTTGAGCTGTGAGGATCCACATGCCATATGGACTATTTTAAACCAAATACAGTAGATTTAAATGAACAGTGCCCAATTGTAACAAGGACTATTAGAGGGTGACACCAATGGTATGATATGGTTGGCAGTATTTAGGCCTACTCCAGCATTACTTAGCACTTGAATTTCAAGGGAGTGCCTCTTCTGCCTACTATTTAGGCACCTAAGGAGTGTGTCATTCTTATTGAAGAAGGCCTAGGATTTGATCTTGCATGACCAGAATGTCTTCCTTTTTTGTTCATTGACCACCACCATGCGCAGCCCCATCACCAGGCTACTTCCAGGGTTTCATGGACTTGAATTTTGCTGCACTGTATTCTGTGGGACTTCCTCACTTGCTCTCCTTGAAGTATCCCCATATGTTATTCATACTGCACAAACCACTGCATAAAAAGCCATGTTTTTCAAGCCTTGCATGGAAGCAGGAAAATATGCCTGTTACCACCATTGAGGGGCATTTTCGACTAGAGCTACAAGTGGTTGCAGCACAGAGCAACCTAGACAGCCTTCTAACCTTATTTGTGTGCACACTGGCAAGCATAGACAAAGACTTGCTTAGTGTTGGGCTTGGATATAATGGACAGTAGTCATTCAAAAAAGGAGGCTCAGAGTGCCATGTTCAGTGGGCTTCTGTGGTTTCAACACCTGACTAGTCTGATATCCTGGGCCATCACAGGACACTCCACAACTGTATATTGGATGGACACCCTGTTGTAGCATGGCTTCAACCAAGAGGTGTTGGTGACCCTGAGGAATTCATCCATAGGCACCTTTTCACCTGATGTACAGTGACTCCAAAAACCATTCCAATAACTAACCCTAATGCAGTGCGCTTCAGCGCAATCACCTGTGGGAATTTCGCTTAGGTCTAGTGAAATGAAAGGTAGTACCTGCAAATAGCTACAAACAGAGCCAAAAATTACGTGATTTGGTCCAGGGGTTACAAAGATATACCCATTCTAACATACTAACACCATTGTTGTTTGTAGCCATTGGCAGGTACTACCTTTCATTTCACTATACCTAAGTGAAATTCCCACAGGTGATTGCGGTGCGATTAGGGTCAGTTATTGGAACAGTTTTTGGAGTCACTGTACCAAGAGTGGGTGCAGTGGTAAATGTGTGCAACTTGAACTGCTTTTATTTAGCAATAAAGTTACTCTTGGGGGCCCATGTTCCCTTGTATGTTGACTGGAACAGTGGTAACATGCTGCCTCAGATACTAGCACCAACACATTCTCTTGCCCAAATCTTGCAAAAGCAGTACAGCTTTATTATGAGGCCTGCTTTTTCAGAGCAGCAAGAGTGCAATACATGGGCAAAGCTGGCTGTCAAAGGGAGAGTGAGTCACAAAGATTTGAACAGGGCTGTTGATGCCTTTCTTTCCTACCTGGTCCTGGAAGAGCCTGCTGAAAAGGAGCTCTGTGACCTTTGGAATGGTCAGCTCAGCAAGCAATACAAGTCGGGTATTGTGAAGGTTACAGTCAAATCACATTCTAGTTGGCCAACTGGGAGTGGCAATGGTCCAGTCTACCTTGTCCAGTCAACTGCAAGGGCTGACATCAACCCAACCTGCCTTGACAATCTCTTGGCTGTGATTCAGGTCATCCATCAGCAGTCTGAAGCATTCCCAATTTCTTTGCAACTTGTACACTGGGGCATTCCCTTTAATATCCAGGCAATGTCTGCCACCTTCATTAGCATTGAGCCCACTCTGAATTCAAAGAGTCCACTTTCTAACCTGCCATATCCATTTGACTATGTTGAGTACTTGGAAGAGAAGAGGCGCCTGCTCACAAGGCATGGCAGAGCTGCCCTAATGAGAGGGGATATTGTCACATCTGGCATGTGATGTTATTGGTGATGATCTCTGGTGGAATGAGGTTGGCAGTGCTGTGTTGTGGAAGGACTTAAGCAGAGAGAAAGAAGACACCATTTGCGGCATTTACAGGTGTCCAAAGATAAGGAAATGTGATCCCTCTCCCATACACCTGAGGCCTTATTTTCTTCAGAAGGCAACACCTTTGCCTGCATCTCATGATGGCCCAAGCAGTCTGCATTAGCAAACTAGGTGTTTGGTCTCCAGATACTCCAATCATTACAAACACTCCAGCTGTTTCAGGTTTTCCAGCTTTCCAGCTTTTCAGCTTTTCCAGTCAGTACAGAGATTACAGCAATTACAGCAGCCACTACACTTGTATTACACTTTTTGGTACACTTTTGCTGCACATTTTACTACACTTTTACTACACTTTTACTACACTTTAGTATGTCAAATGTGTGGGCAAAGTATATTAAAAAATGTAACAAAAAGTATACAAACAAAAAGTGTAGGAAAAATGTAGGAGAAGAAAATAGCAAAAAGTGCATCTAAAGTGTACATAAGTGCAATGAAAGTGTACCATATATACATATTGAGAGCCTATTCAGAGGGTCAAAGTGTAGTCAAAGTGTAGTTAAAGTGTACTAAAGTAGGTTTTTCACCTCAAATGGTCTAAAAGTGTAGTAAAAGTGTAGTAAAAGTGTACCAAAGGTGTACAAAAAAGTGTAGGAAAAGTGTAGTAAAAGTGTAGTAGAAGTGTACCAAAAGTGTACCAAAAAGTGTAGTAAAAGTGTAGTAAAAGTGTAGTAAAAGTGTACCAAAAAGCATAGGAAAAGTGTAGGAAAAGTGTAGGAAAAGTATACAAAAAAGTGTAGTAAAAGTGTAGTCAACAGACTTTGCAAAACTTCACACTACATTGTATTTCCCAATGTGGTTTGTTTGTGCTTATTTGACTTCTAAACATATATAAACCATCCACTCCTTAGCTTTTTCCCACACCTTCTCTTTCCTCAACCACCATCATTCCTTTTGTTCTACACTTTTGTCCTAGTTGTTTTACTACACTTTACAGCTGTTTTCAAAAGTCTGGGGAAAACCAAAAAAAAAAGTTGGCTATGGAAATTGCTGGGGGTGGGACCCTGGACCCAACTGAGTGAGCTTGCCTGCATCACCTGTAAAATTCTCTACATTCACTACCATCATATACTACACTTTTGACTGGCTGGCCAGGTTTTCAACACACCATGTTTTTGACCATCCATGCTATCAATCAGCCCTACTTCCAACCTGCCCTGTTTTCAACTGGCTGCAGTTCCAACCCACCACATTTTTAACTGACCATTTTTTTAGTTGGCTGGATTTTCACCTCACTCACACTTGTCCTGCCACAAGAGAATGCATGAAGGGTTGTCAAGGGTGATGGAATGAGCTGTTTGGATGTTTGACCATTACTGTATCTACAAGTCTTGTACCTTTACAAGTTTTCATGAATTCTGTTGTTTCCAACACTCTCAAAGCTTTGATTGTAGTTGAGTTAAGATGACCATTGGACATCTGATGGCCTCATACTGATTCTCAAAAAATTGATACATATGTACTAGTCTAAGTATGTGTTGCCCCAAAGCAAAGTCCTGTAGGTCAAAGATGTTCTAGCAGGTTGAGAGCACAAGTGGGTCAAAAATGTGGCCAACAAAAAAAGTTGGTCGAAAGTGTGGTCAGTTGAAACCATGGCCAGTCAGAAACAGGGCAGGTTAGAAGCAGGGCCAATTGATAGCACAGGTGATTGAAAATGTGGTGTGTTGAAAGCATGGTTGGCCACCAGTTGAAAGTGTAGTATGTGATGGTAGTGAATGTAGAGAAATTTATGGGCGATGTGGGGTTGCTCACTTAGTTGAGTCTGGGGTCCCACCCTCGGCAATGCCTATAGCCAACTTTTTTTTTTTGGTTTTCCCTAGACTTTTGAAAACTGCTGTAACTAATGGTAAATCATTATTACCCTTTGCTTTGTGTATTTGCTAATCAATAGTCTGTAAGTTATAGTAGTACTATTGTAGATATGATTATTTGTATTGTAGATAGTTTGAATCTATTTGTTTATATTTGATTACTTGGTTGTGGTATTATCTATGTGAAATCATAATTACCATTAATTGGATTTGCTGGAAAGTCTGGACAGCCTGCAACAAGTCTGGACAGTCTATAGCCTGTGTTTAGACCCCCACCTTGCTGGAATAGCTGGAGCATCTGTAACTGCTGTCCAGACTAGTCCAGCCTGGCTAACAGCACCCCTAGTTTGCTGATGTCAGTCACTGCCATGAACTATGTCCCCACCGACCCCCATTACATTACATGCACCACTGCCAGGACCATGTCCCCACCAGTCTACCCCTGTTGTTTCACATGCCAGCTTCCTACACCCTTGCCTTGACATCAACTCCTCCAGATGGAGGAGATACTATTCCACTCTGAAGCCCCACACAAATCAGAGTGAAACCCATCACACTGATCTCAGAGATATAACTGGAACTTTCACGCCTCCCATTGCTCACACTTGGCATTCCCTCCCTGACCATCATCATCTTGTATCCCTTCTGCTTTGGAGAACACATCAACAGAGCCCAAATCCCCCTCACAGCCTCACCAACAGGGCTCAAAAGGCAAAGAAAGCTGATTAGCATGTCCACAGTGCCTTGGATGTGACCTTCATACAGTCAATTGATGCTGATCAAAGGAGCTATGGGATGGTTTCCCATGCACTGTCAGCACAACTTGGATGGAGACCTCCTTGTTATGCAAGTCAACAGACTTGTGTTGAGGGCAAGAGTTTATTTACTTTGAGGGAGGTACTCATGAAGAGACACAGTGTCCTCAAAGAAGTCTCAGGGTAGAAAGAACAAGGTAGCAAGGGACTAGGTCACAACCAGATGTGTTGTGGATCGCAAGACTGATGCTGTAATTGCACAGAACAAGAATGGGAAAAGCATACAGGCTGAGTGGGTATTTAAGTACTACGGATTACCTAAAAAGAAGGTTGTAGAACTGTATGGAAGGTTAGGAACACATGATTACTATGAGAGAAGTAATCAGAGGAGAAGACAGTCCTGTTAGAGGGGAAGGGCATCAAAGAGGAAAGATAGCAGGACAAGATCGAGAGTTAACTACAAGTAGATAGTCGTTCTCTCTTTCATGGTAAGGAACAAGATGAGAGTACAACTGGTATGTCAGATGGAGGAGAAAGAAAGTATGAGATAGAAAAAGGATCATAACATTACCTCCTTTGTATACTTGAGCCCCAGGCTTGAGATATCCAACTCCCTCATTCATTATCCATGAGGGTGTTGAGGTCATCATTGTCTGAGTATGTTCCACCATAGGTGCTATGGGATTCCACCTGTGTAAGGGGGTTGATTGGACAGTTATTGACCACATGCCCCAGGGTGTTGCATCTTCCACAGATCTGAAGATTGCAGATGTCATCAGAATGTCCCCATCGATGACAGAGATCACATTGGATCTCCAGACAATGATGTGCAGCATGACCTGGAGTGGATTGCCTGCAGGAAGGGCAGGTGTATGAGGGGCAGTGTTATGGATTTCGTGCCCTTTGATGAGATCCCCTCTTTTTCCTTAGCTCCATGGGACTACCTCTCCCTTTCTCTTGGGGTCTACCTCATCCCTTATTCCACCCTGCTCAACGCCTGGACCTCTCCATCACATTCTGGATTCTCTTTCTAGATCTCCCCACATGGTTAGACTTCTATCCACTGTGCATAGATCTCATTGTCCCATCAGCCTTCTGCCTTCCAGATATATCTCGGTCTCTTTCCAATTTGTCTTGGCCTTCCAAACGTTCCATATTCTTTCGCTCTTCTGATCCTGCATTTCCTTTGCGACACGAGGCTCCGTATCCCTTCTGGAACAGATCTCTTCCGGTCTCCCGTATGACTCCCCTTCTGCTCTTCTTGTGGCTCTAACCCCTCAGCTAGTTCTATGCATTCGCATTGTAATCTAGTCCATTCCAAGGTTCCCTCTGGTTCCTTGAGACCCCTTCGTTGCCTCACAGTCGAGGAACTACTCGCATTCACTCCTAGTCTGAGTGCTTCACCCAGATCAACAACCTACTCTTAGGTCCATCAAGCATCGCTTCAAGCTCTGCTCTTGTCCAGGAAGGCCCCGCCAATAAGCCCTTGCCTGCTAGGCTACATCAATAAGACCTATTGGCTGCCCTACCAAGTCTCACTAGGTGATAGCCCTAGAAGCATCCATGGAACTCTAGAAAGCAACACTCGACATAACAAAAGAACTAGCTTTCTTTCCACTCCAGCTTTCACGCTTGGAGTGTGCCCACATCCACTACATGCAGAATCAACCTCACTGACTTATCAGTCAATGAGACTCCGAATCAGACACCGAATCATCCTTGGAAGCATCACAAGCTTCTCCTGAGGACTTCCCCCCACCTACCATGTCCCAACCAAGGCAACAACTTCGTGTACTAGGTTTCCTGTATGGGCAATCTCTCCACTTGTTCATGCTGACCTGTAGGCCCTCACCCATCACTCAATCTTCCTTGTTCCGTCCTACCACCCCACCTTCCCTCTCCACCATTCATACCATGACGAATCCTCCACTGGAGTCAAACCCTCACACTGGTGTTGAAGAGCCCAGAACACCGTCCCCTCCCTTCTTGACAAACAGGAAGAACGTCACCGACAATATCAGGTAGCCCTCGCAGAATATCTGTGAGACAACCCACTACCCCCCGCTGCGCCAGAACCTGACCCAAATCTGGACCCTAACCTGGACATTGAAATCCCTCATGAAGAGGATGATATGGCTTCCCAAGGAGAACTTAAGGTGGGTCTCCCGGAAGAATTTTCTGGCAAACAAGAGGATGCCAACAGATGGATCCTCGCCATGAAAGGATACTTCACTATGAATGCTTCAAAGTACAACGATCAGGCTAAGACCCTGACCCTGCTCAACAGAATGGGCAAAGGACGAGGAGCCTCCTTCTCCAATGGTTGGCTAATGAAGCTGGACAACAAAAGTGTGCCAGCCGAGAAGAAGACCTTTCAGAAACTTCTTACTCACTTTAACGAAGTGTTCCTCACTACGGACCTTCACACAAAAAGCCGAAACCGCCTTGCCTCCATCTGACAGGAAGACTCCACTTACCATGGCGACTTCCACGAATTCAAGGCCGATTTTGAATTAGAAGCGTCCCAGGCCAGCATCAATCATACCAACAATGAGCACATCCTTACGGATATGCTCAGTTGAGCCATCTCGGTGGACATTGCTTTCAAAATGGCTTCTCTCCCTAATGAACCCACTACCCACAAGGAGTGGCTCAAAAAGGCAGGACACTTTTTCAACGTCGCCAAACACATGTGACAATTACGAAGTGAAGGCAACCCCATCAGGACCTCGCACAACTCGGGCACTTCTTGTGACCCCAATGCTATGGATGTAGATCAAATCTACCTCACCCCAGCACAATGTGCCAAACACATTAGAAACAACCTTTGCTTCATATGCCACAAAAAGAGTTGTAGCACCAGAAACCACACTCGCGAAGGCACCTTCAAACCAGTCACTTTCTTTAACAGGAAACCCCCTGCCCAAAACATTAGGGCCACTGAAATGTCCCCTCCGCCCAAAGATGAGGTACAGGACTATATCAACCAACTGAAAACCAATGACAAGCTCTCTAACATGGATATTCTCCACTCCCTACCGGCTCTCTATGACAACAACATCGACGAGAATGGAGAAACCATCAACTATGTTCAAACCCAAGAGGTTCCTGAACCCCATGATAAGAACCAGAATTTTTGAAAGGAAGGAATGTCTCGACATCATTACCTTCCCACTCTCTTAGACCCATCTTTGTAACTGGTAGCAAGTCTCACTCTATGAAAATTCCTGTGTCACTTTACTTTGGTTCTCTGGGACAAATCGTCAACCTACCCACCCTCATCGACTCTGGAGCCACCTCTTGCTTCATTGACCATGACCTCATTGCCAAAAACCACTGGCCTAAAGAATGACTGAAAACCCCCATCTCCGCTCACAACGCAGACGGCTCTCCTATGCCAAAGGAGTTATTCGATTTCGAGTACAACTCACCCTCCGCCTAGGTGAGAAAGAGGAACTATGCTGGTTCTATGTTGTCCATCTTGGAAATGAAAACCTCATCCTCGGCCTACCCTGGCTACAACAAACCAACCCAATTATTGATTGGACATCTGGAAGGATTGAAATCCCCAAGACTCGGAACACTCCATGCCATGACTCCCCTGACACCGTCTATCAGCACTATCTCATCCGATACCTTGCCATTGATCCAAACATCAAAATGGAGGAACTGATCCTTCGATGGATGAAACATATCCCTGTCACTATTGGGGTCTGAAAAATGACCATTTCTACCGACCTGGCCCAACAAGCCAGACAAGCAGAATGAGAACTCCCCTCCATATACAAAGAATTCGCCGACGTCTTCCAAACCAAAGACACCGATGGCCTCCCCCCTGAATGGGATTTTGACCACACTATACAACTCGAAGATTCCTTCGTTCCTAGGCGTGCTAAATTCTACCCCCTGAACCCTGCTGAACAAGAAGTCTGCAAAGCCTTCATAAATGAACACCTGAAAAATGGACGAATACACCCCTCCCAATCCCCTCAAGCAGCCCCATTCTTTTTTGTCCCAAAAAAGGATGGCACCCTCTGTTTCTGCCAAGACTACCGCTACCTCAACCTCCACACAGTCAAAAATGCCTACCCCTTACCGCTCATTTCCGATCTAGTGGACAAACTCAAAAACAGCAAACTTTTCATCAAATTTGATGTTCGATGGGGATATAACAACATCCGCATCTGACCTGAGGATACCTGGAAGGCAGCATTCTCCACACTGTTTGACCTCTTCAAACCTACCGTGATGTTTTTCAGGCTTTGCAACTCCCCGGCTACCTTTCAAGCCTATATGAACCACACTTTCGCCAACTTCATCGATGAAGGATGGCTCATCATCTACATGGATGCATCAGGAACGAACCAAACAGGTCCTTCAACGACTACACGAACAATGCCTAGCTTTAAAGCTTGCCAAGTGCACCTTCGATGTCACCGAGGTTGAATACCTCAGCCTGGTTATTTCCCCAGGCTCCATCTATATGGACCCCACTAAACTAAATGCCATTGAACAATGGGAAAGCCCAAAAAACATCAAGGCAGTCCAATCCTTTATCAGATTCTGCAATTTCTATCGAAAATTCATTCCCAGATTTTCCGACTGAGTGAAACCACTCCTCAGTCTCATCCATAAAAAAGCTGTCTGGACATGGACTCCTGATCACTCCGAAGCGTTTGCCAAAATCAAAAACGCCCTCTTATGTCGGCCGGTGCTCTCCTTCCCGGATGCCAAGAAACCTTTCTTTGTAATGACCAACGCTTTGCTAACCACCGCCGGCATGGTTCTTATGCAAAAAGATTCTAATGGCAATCTGCACCCCTGCACCTACTTCTCCAAAATCTTTGCACCAGCCAAATGAAATTATGACATCTATGACTGCGAACTCCTTGCCATCATTCTTGCTCTTTCCGAATGGCGCCACTATCTCACTGGGACCCACCACCGGGTCACGATCCTTACGGATCACAAAAACCTGACTTACTTCAAGGAATCCCATAACCTTACCTGCCGACAAGCTCACTGGGAGATGTTTCTCCAGGACTTTGACCTCTCCTGGACCCATGTCCCCAGCTCTCTGATGGGCCCCGCTGACACACTCTCCCATCTTCACAACATCAACCTCTCCACAGATAACTCCGACCAGACTCTACTCCCCGGACTACAGATTAACCTCCTTGATGCAGCACTAACCAATAAGATCACCAAATCCACTCCCTCCAACCAATTTGTCATTGACACACTGTGCACCATGGAGTCAGACACTGTCCCCCTTTCATGCTCAGCCCCTCAGGACTGGTACTTTGACAATGGTGCTCTTTATTACAAATTGTGCCTTTATGTCCCTGAGCCTGCCTGCCACCAACTCGTCTCCTCCATCCACGAATCCCCTGCTGGAGGCCATGGCGGATATTTCCGAACCATAAACCTTCTCCAAAAAGACTATTGGTGGCCTGGTCTCACCACCTTCATCCAGAAATTCATCTCTGGCTGTGCCCCCTGCCAAGCCAACAAGATCAACACCCACCCTAGTGCCCCCACTCTCTCCCCTATCCCCTCCTCTGCCACCCGACCCTTCCAGCAAATCTCCATGGACCTCATCACCGACCTCCTGCCATGCCATGGCTGTGATTCTATTTTGGTCATGGTTGACCATGGTCTTACTAAGGGGGTAACTTTCCAACCTTGCAACAAATCCACCTCCGCTGCGGACATTGCCTCCATCTTTTTCCGACACATCTTTCCCCGATTCGGCCTCCATGACAAGGTTATCTCTGATTGAGGACCCCAATTCGCTTCAGCATTTGCCCGCGAACTGGCCCACCTTCTAAACTACGACATAGCATTGTCCACTGCCTACCACCCCCCAAATGGATGGAGAATCTGAATGAGTAAACCAGGAACTCAAAACTTACCTCCGTCTCTTCTCATCCAATCAACCTGATAAATGAGCAGAACTCCTTCCCATGGCAGAATTCTCTCACAACTCCGCCACCCATTCCGTCACCAATCAAACCCTGTTTTCTCTCATGATGGGCTATGAACCCCATGCCTACCCAAAAATCAGATGAACCTTCCTTCCTGAATTAGAAAAACGCCTCCAACTTCTGGAAGCCGCTTGGAGCGAAGCCATCAAAGCACACACCAAAGCGGCCAACCTTGTCAAGGACTGCATTAATTCCCGCTTCAAACCTTGGAAAGTGGGGGATAAGGTGTGGTTAGATAACCGCAACCTGAAACTCCACTCCCAATCCAAGAAGCTCGCCCCTTGCCAAGAAGGCCCATTTGAAATCGAACAAGTTCTGTCTCCACTCTCCTACCACCTCCAACTCCCACCAACTTGGAAGATCCATCTGGTCTTTCATGCTTCCCTCTTATCGACCTATCAGGAAACACCTGAACATGGCCCAAATTTCAATCACCCCCCTCCTTCTGAGATCTGGGGGTAAGAAGAATACTCTGTGGAATCCATCATCGCCCATCGAGGCACTTCCACTCGCCGCCAATTCCGTGTCTGTTGGGAAGGATACTCTCTGTTGGAAGACACCTGGAAACCCCCTTCCAACCTCGCCCATGCCAAATACATCCTCAGAGCCTATAAAATGAGGCGTAACGACATCTTCAAAACTCCAGACTCCCCCTAGACTTGATCATGCAGGTCATCCTCTCCATCCAAGAGATGATCTTCATCTTCGCTATGGCCAGTCTCTATTTTCTCTCTCGCTTCCACTTCCCTACCACACCTTACGTGTGGATGATTGACATTTTCGGTAGACACTTTGAGTTCGGCCTTATTCCCCCCACTCACATCAGAGCCCCAAACTGGAGCTATGACAACACCACTGATGCCTGGGGTACGGCCACCACCACTACCAATTGGGGCAATACCCCAATGGAGTAGGCAGTACTCCGCACTTCCGAATTCAGAATTCCCATAGTCGAAGGCCTCAGCACTCAAACAGGACTCCACTCTCCTCCTTCTAGAATCCAAATGGATATGGCCTTTGGAAGCCCATCTATATAAACCTGTTTCCTCCCCCTTTAAGTCCAAACCCCAATGTTGAACATCTCCGCTGACCATATCCTTGCCCTGCCCCAACTCCAACGCAACCTCCTCTATACCACCTTCCTCGAAACTCCCTTCCTCTCGTCACAAATCGAGGACCATGCATTCATGCGAAATTCCCCTGCCTTATGCGAAGCCATCTCTATGTACTGCATATATGTTGCCTTCCACAACATCTACACAGAAAGACCCCCTCCCTACAAACACTGTGACACCGACATTGGACGACTCATTCTTGAACTTCATTCCCACTGCTTCGAATTGCTCACGACTCTTGGCTTCCCTGGCGTCCTTGGGCAGCTCCCCCTGGGACACACCTACTTCCACTTCCAGAATGTCCTATGCACCCTCTCTGGAGCCAACCTTACTCGCCTTACTGGCTTCATCAACTCCTCCCCACCTACCCCTGAGCCTTCAACTGGAGATAGTCAGAGACCTGACCCTCCCTACTGCCATGGAGATAACCTCGTCGACCCCACCCTCCATTGAGCTTCCCCTGAACCCTCCCCAATCATTGTCACCCCGATCCCCCGGAACCTTCCAGCTCTTGCTGCCAGGATCACTCGTGCCCTTGTGGCAGGTCAACCTACCGCCAAGCCTCCCACCCCAGTTCCTCCCCCAAACCCCCTTACCCCAAACTTCCCCCTTGGCAACCGTCTTTGACATAAATACCAGTGTTTCCATTGCAAGGAACAAGGTCA